>JANTPZ010002839.1:0-18912 GCA_025593235.1 Vachellia pachyceras
GAGAGAGAGAGATCAGAGAATTATTTTTCGTCCGAGTTGAGATGCAAAAGGGAAGTTGAAGTAAAAATATCATAAACACTTAGAATAGACACAGAAATGTCAAAATTGTTAACTATAATTTAATGCCTTATTTCTTGTGGTTGGGCAAATACTATTTACACACATTCTTGATTGTGTTATATTATATATTTAACAGTTATAAAATTTTTGTTTCTATTTTAAATGTTTGTGGATATTTTTTCACATTCAAATAGATGTAATTTTTATAAAAATTTATGGTTGTTTTTACAATTTACAATCTTTTAGTCATAGGGATGGCCTGTTTGTGGGTAGGAGAGGACCTACATGGTTTTCAGCGGGTTCAGCCGCACCCCTTGACTTTTAGAAAATTAGGTATATATTTGTACTATATAATTTATTTTACATCCACTTATTTATTAATTTTGAACCCACTAAATTTTTACTCAAAAAATATTAAGAATAAGTCACATTTATCTTTTTAAAAAATAATTTACCCCCATGAAATATACAATCTGTTATATAGTAATGCTTTCACCTTGGATTAATCTTTGGATTGAAAAAGACGTGAGACAAAGCGACGTCTAAAGATTGTATAAATTTTTGCCATACTTCTATAACAAAAGTTATTTGGTTCATGTGTGTAAAGAAACCATATGTATTATTTTCATTTGAACATGATTTATAGTTTATGATGTGAATATGTGAGATAATATTTATCTCGATTTATATTAATGTACTTTATATACGAACTCATCAGATCTAGATTATATCCCTACTTGATTTTTTTAACACAAAAGTTTGGATTCGACATAAATGGTCCAGATATTTTTCAAATGACACTTTTAAAAATATAAAAGTACGGAGAGAGGAGACCAACAACAAAAAAAGAAGAGGGGAGAGAGGGAAGTCTGGTGGGTGATACTTGATTTAATGCCTAACAGTAGATCTTCTCCTATGCTCCTCTTTGGTTTTCGCATTGAAGCTCTTTCACGCCCAAAAGGCATTCAGATGAAAAGTGATGCCAAACATGTGAAAAAGGTTAAATGTTTGTTTGGATAGCCCGTTTGAACATCCAAAAGATATTCTTACGTTTACTGAGGTAAAATTCATCTCACATATTTACCTCGAAATCTGCGTCCATTCTCCCAGCGGACTTACCAAACAAGTCTTAAGAATTCTTGGAGCCTAAAACTTATCGCCCATCCAAACACACCATAATGAATATATCCTCTGTGGATCACTACTTCCATATAAATCATGCTTTTATTTTACTGAAACCAATATTTAACACTGCTTAATTGTACTTACTGGGTTTTTTTTGGTCAAAGTACTTGCTGGGTTTATTTGGCAACGCGTTTAGAAAAGCTAAACGTGCATTCAACAATATTTTTTCGTAAAATGAAATAATCTCCTTCTCACATTTACCTCGGAAATGATAAAAGCATTTATCTACCGTCTTTCCAAATCAGCCCACTATAAGTTTTATAAGTCCAACTTGTGTGATTTTTGGCATTACTTGTTCAAGTTCATGAGAGCCCAAACACTCAGTATGTGATTTAATTTAAGAGACATCAAATGTCTCCTACCCAATATCCAACTACATACAATGCTAACACTATACAAATATATATATATATATATATATTTGTATATCTCTGACTTAGCTTTAAAAAGTTTTTTGTTTAATGATAGATGATTATATATCATCATTCACACATTACATTTCCATGAACACAAACAAAATATCCCTAGAAAGTAAAAACCAACCTCTTTAATTACCTTATCTTTAACAGTATTCAATAACATTATGATGTGGGTTACCTCAATTTGTGTTAGGATGGAGCCTCTCTTGAGCAAATCTAACACCCTCCATCTTCAACATCTCTAGCAGGATATCACTCCACGTGTCAATGGGCCCAGGCAAGCACCAATGAACACAATCGTTATACAAAGTAACGTTCTCATCAGCCCTATGTCCATACCTACTTGGATGCCCATCAGGTCTCATCAACATGGCCTGTGTTGTATCAAAAACCCTAAATTTCAAACCTTTCTTCTTCGCTTCTCTCATGGCGCTCTTGAACTCCTCCATCTGTATCATATAAAACTCGTAGTTCATCCCCTCCAACCCTACCTCGTTGCTCTTAAATGGCTTCGTCCTCACACAATTCCCACCTTCGTTCCACAGTCCATTTTCAAAGTGTGATGGTGTAAAAGTTCTCAGAAATGTAATTCCTTTGAAGTTTTCTGTGTTTATGATGGTCCTGAGGGCGGTTCGGAAGGCTTTCCGGTAACCGTAGTACATCGTTAGGTCGGGGACGTTGGGGAGGAGGCAGTAGTGGCAGCCGACGACGGCTTGCTTCTCGTAGAAGACCATGGACCTCATGAACCAGTGGCCGCCGTTGAGGATGATGTAGTCGAAGTTGGCAACCTCGGCGGCCCACTTCTCGTCGGGCTCGTCGAGGTAGAGATTGTAGATTCCCGAGTTGGTCGGACCGCCGGAGTCGGCTTCTTTGGATCTGACCAAATGCGGTGTCCAGAAGGCGGCCATGGTGAAGTTGTAGCTTGGGTACCTCCAACGCATGAAATAGTCGTCTTGTGTTGGTGATACATTCACTGGCCATTCTGCCTGAAAATTAATTAAGACCAAGGTTTAATAACATTATTATTATCATAAGATAAATTAAAACACAATGCATTAGCTAGAGAAATTTAATTTAACTATTTGTGACTACAATTATATTATATGTACACTCTCAAAATTAATGAACTCTCGGAATAAGAAAGTGAATCAAGCTCGTATACACATGATAAAAAATGTCTAACTATAAAAAAAAAATCAATTTATACAGGTTACAATACATCAGTATTTGTCAATTATGATAATCAGATTCACCACAATCATATAGTGCTTGTTTGGGAACACCGTTTCCCAAAAAGTACATACATTCCAATATATAACAATTTCGAAATCTGAAAAAACCATTCCGAAATTCATTAAAATCATTTTAAAATTCATAAAACCATCTTGATATCCGCAAAATACCTCAGAATCTGTAAACTATTAAAATCATATTAAAATCATTTCTCCTAACAGACTTTCCAAACACACCCATATAGTGTATAATATATAATATATATTTGATACTCTATAGAAGAGCATTTAATGGTATTTTTGAGAAATTGAATATAAACAGATAAATTAACATCATGAGTAATTTAATCAGACCTACTCTTATCAGTAATATTTCTTCATTATTTTTAATCAAGTCACTGGCTAGTGAAGAGTGAAGAGAAACACGGCATGTTAGGGTGTACAAATTCTAAAAAGTATTCAGCTAATTAATTAATAAATATATTGGATCCGTTTGGCAAAGCGGTGGAGAAGTATTTATGGGCTTATTCACACAAGTCGAAGCAAATATATGGAGGAGATTGTCTCATTTTACAAAAAAAACACTGTTAAACGAACTTATGGGTATAAACACCTTGTTCCATAGATAAATTATTTGTGTAAGAGAACTTTTAGGCAACAGACAAAGGGAAAGCATTTGATTACAGTAATAGAGGGCACAATAATTCATAATCATGGGACTTTTCATCTACGACATCTCAATTTAAATATTATATTCTTGGCCCCATCACATTTTTCTTTTTGTTTCCAGAAGCTTCTAAGTAGTTATTTTATTTAAAAAATATTCTAAGTAATTATAAGTTAATTATATAACTTACCATTTTGCATTTTGCTACTTTAATTTACCAAAACTTGATTAAATCAATCTATATTAGAAAACAAGTCCTATAGGCCAAAAGGCAAATTAAATAAAATGAAAAGCAACAATCAATATCACATAAAGCCTATTTGGATTAGTGGTGTGAGCTACTTTTTAAATATGATTTACATTTTACGAGATAAACATATAAAGTGAGTTTTATCCCAACTTGTTTAAACGTCATTATTCAATGTTTTGACAAATAGACATATAATCAACAAAATATTAAAGCAGTTTGGAGATGAATAAAGTTAAATCTATATGTAAGACTACGACATGAAATGGAGCAAACTTATCGCTTTTATATATGCTTCGTCCTCTTATCCATAAACCTCAATAATGCAAGCATCTTTCCAGAAATTGAAAACTAAACCCAACAAAAACAAGAAAAGCCAAAATGCAAGCTTATAATTAACAACAACAATGGGTTTGTCTATTGAAGCGTTTGGAAAAGTCAAGCGTACGTTCAACAGTGTTTTAATTTCCACAAAACGAGATAATCTCCTTTACATATTTACCTCGACTTGTATAAAAGTACTTATCTACCACATTCTCAAATGGACATAATAATTAAATACTAACAAGACATTAGAAAAAATGGGATGATAAAATTTCATGTGGCCAGTCGGGGAAGTGGAAGACAAATTGGAGACTGCATTTGGATGTGTTTGGCAGAATGGGCAGACCAAGATTCCAGTTTATCTTAGGATTCTTTTTTCTACACACACACACACAGATATATATATATATATATATATATGCTTCTTTAATCTTTGTACGTTACTGCCATTTTCATCATTCATTAATTATTAATTACCTAATCCCTTGAATTTCACAATGGCTTAGTTCAACTAACCCCTCTCTTTTAGTAAAACCAGGAGTCGGTGAGCTTAAATATGGACATAAAGATCCAAGAAATTAGCTTGTGACGCCCATATACACTAAAGGTAATTAAAATTGTAATATTTGCGTAGTACCTTGGTAATTTATAGTAACATGTAGATTAAAATTTTTTTAGTAAACCTAATATTGGTCAGTGTAGAATTTAATAAACGAATTGCATTAACATGTATAGGTTTTATATTTGACACTAATAATTAGATGAACTACTAAAGCATCTACTATACTTGGAGTCGCATTAATCTATTGTCTATTTAGCTACTATTCACCCATCATGAAGATATTAACTTCGTTGACAAGAATAGTTATAAGAAATTATAACCTTTTCGCAGCAAGGCAGATTTTGGTGAGCTATATACAGTGCATGTTTGGGAAATCTTTCCTTTGATGGTACACATAAGTCAAGACAAAAAAATCTTGAAATCTATAAAAAACATCTTGAAATTCGTAAAAAGCATCTTAAAATCCGTAAATTCTTATTGGATTCTGTAAACTCATTTCTCCTAACGGATTCTCAAATACACATATAACTTCATTTGAAATATATAAAAATTACCAAAGGGAAAAGTTAATGCAATAATTAGTGTCATTGTGGCTTTACACTTTGAGTAAAGATATGCAGAGTAATACAGACACACATGACGTTGCAACCAAGCAAGCATATTTTTTATGCCAATTCTTAAAAAAAAAAAAGGAGGCCATAAAGGAACCGCCATTAAAATAATTTAATGATATAAAAAACGTGGTAACTTGTATGAATCAAATGCATGCCTTTACCACTCTATGTAATTATTTTGACTAAAAATTAAGTTCAGTCCTTAATAAATATGTAAGACTTGTCATTATGTTAGGGTCTTGTAATCCAAATGACACAGAATATCTCTCTTTAAGTTCTTAAACGTCTAATGGACTTGTGAATTACACCAAAATATAGTAAAACTTATTATTTGCTTTTCTTAGTTATATATATATATATATATATGTATGTTAATTGAGCCCTCAATATATTCAAGGTCTTACAACTTTATTTTCTATTATATCATTGTTTAAAATTTAACACCAAACTTATCTACCTAGCTTACTTTGTTTAATACCTAAGATTCAATGCCAAAAACAATTAAAAATGTTACCCAAGAGTTGGCATTATATTTTAGACACAGATATGAAATGGAAGAAGACAACAACCCTAATATTTTACTAACTCAAATCTCACACATTTAAATATCATATATCAAAATGAAGTATCTTCCCCTCAAATTAAAGAATAATTTAATTAAATCACTGATGGTCACGAGTTATACTAGTCACAAACCCCTAAAAAATTGCTGATCTTGAGGGTGAAATTAAAGAAGTTACTAACCCTTGAAAGTAGGCAAATCATGGACTGCATCTGGTTCCTGCCAATGGAATCTCCAACGAAAGCCATGGATTTGCCTCTCACAATCTCCAGAAACTGAAAGGGATTGAAGATGGGAAGGTCACAGCCATTAGGTTTCCATTTCCATTTCAGGAAGTCAGAGTCTGGCCTTCCATATTTCATACAGTTCTGGTGTTCATGGATGGCCCAGCACGTGGTGTTGGTGTAATATGGAGCCTTAGGGTTTGGAACCCACTCGCCGGTGAAGAGGTCGCATATAGTTATCGAGGTCGAAGGCAGAATCGCCGCCGCCGACGACGACTCGTTCAGATGGTCAAATGCAGAAGATGGAGGTGATGGAGAAGATGAAGAGGAATAGTGGTGATATCGGAAGAGAGGGTTTGATAAGGGAGAGATTGTGATGAAGAGAAGAATGGCGAAAACTGCGAGAAATGTTACTTTTGGGATCATTTGTCTTGGGCTGTTCTTCCCAAACAGAAGCTCCATGAAGTGGAACTTCATCTTTAAGAGAGATCAGAGAGAGAGAGAGAGAGAGAGAGAGAGAGAGAGAGAAGGGAAGGGGATCAATGAAGTTGTTTTAGATCTGTTACTAGTGTATATATATAATATGTGTGTGACTGTGTGAGAAGAGATAGACTCGCTTATTTTGAGAGTTTCTGTAACATATAAACCGTACCATACACTGATTTAATTTTGTCAAAATTACTCTATCCGCTCCAATTATAAGCCGAATTATATTCTGTGTCTCGTGTACTTGTTTCTATATATATATATATATATGTGTGTGTTTATTTGTCTAAAAATTTAATGTACATTTTTATTTTTACTTTTAAATAATTGCATGTTTCAGTAATATTTTTTCCACTTATCTTCTCACTTCTTTTTTTATATATATTATCTATCATACTCATTATCTTTATAAATAACGTTATCTGTGAATAAAATTATATCTCTTACACATTTATTACTTTTTAATTAATTTTAACCATCAATTCGTTTTTTGTTATTTAGGTAGTTGTTGCTTATAAAAAAACCTAACAGGAAATATTTACCCCTCCTTTAACTTAGGTAATTTTTCGTTTCAGTCCATGGATTTTCATGGATTGTTTTTCCAACCCTTTAATTCTACTTCCGTTAGTTTAATAGAAAGATGCAAAGAATAAAATTTTGAATTTTGAATTTAACTGAACATTATGAAATACTGATATGTAAAATTGAATTTTGTTTAAATAAACATCTACTAATCATCAATTAGCTCAACGTAACTGCCCATTGTTTGGGAAAAAAGATGGGTTTGCTAAAGATGGGTGTGTTCAAAATTCGGCTTAAAAGTCATTACTCATTATACCTACTTAATTATGTGTTTAACTTTTTTTAGTAATAAGACTCCCTTTGTAAACAATAATAAATGGTTAATTGATAATTTTTCATGGCCAACTGATAATTAACACTAACTTATATGTTTAATATAAAATTCAATTAACTTTTTAGTGAAGCTAAATACATTACTATAAGTATATTAAAAACATTACTAAAAGTTTGATAAATGAAGTTAAATACATTACTAAATGTATTCATAATTATTATTTTTCTTCAAGATAATTTGTTTGACTTATAAACTAATATATAATCTAATGTTACTTATAGATAAATAATTTTGAGTAATGTTTTCAGCTTTTAAAAGCTCCATAAAAAAAGTATATTAAGGACAAGAGGTATCACTAATAAACTCTGATCCTTAATATAGCCCGAATTTATTTTTTAAGGAGATTAAGAAAGTTAAATAAACGAATAAATTTATCATTTGTCTCAAACCAATTTTATCTGACTTATAAATTAATATACAATTTAATAGAACATGTAAATATTGTAAAATATGTAATTCAAAATGATTTATTTAGTTTCTTTAATCTTTAAAAAAAGTTAATTGGAGCTTATATTAAAGACAGGAATAGGTAACATATCTTTTTACGATTAAATTTCTTATCAATGAATTAATTAATTTTGGATATTTGAATTATATAAATTTCTTATTTAAGTTTTTTTCATATACATTGATATGCTCACATCAAATTTAAATACACCCACCAATTAATGTGTTTTGCAACTTGAGTGTTTCAATTAAAAATAGTTTTTCTTTTGAATGAAAATCAATCTATATATAACAAGGATAAGGGTTTTAACAATTGGGAGGCACATGAAGCATCTCATGAGTGCTTGTGCTTTGATCTGATCCTTCACATCCCTTTCCTCACTGCCTCGTGCAATGTTTTGGTTCTTCAAAGTGCTATTAATATTTTAATTTTGTGAGACACAAATTCTTAATTGAGAAAAGTTGGATTTTCCTATTCAATTCCGAGATTAACCAATTTGAATGTCTTGCACGTTTGAGTCATTAATGGCAAAAAGGGTTGTCAAGAGTTAATTAATTATCATTATCATTATTATTATTATTTCATGTAACATTATATTTATGTATGTGTCAAATAAAAAGTTAAGTGTGCTTTTTTTTTTTTGTAAAATGTCAATTATTCATTAAAAAATAATACATACCACATTCATGGCGAAAGGAAAATAAGCTAGGCTACCTTCATTGGGAAGTTTCCTAATCTTTATTCCAACATTTTTATTGGGCCAAAACATGTAAGGAAATGATTGTGCAATACCATGTAACCACTTTAATTACTAAAAAATCTTATAATAAGTGAACAGTATGACATTACAAGATTTAATAGAAAAAATGACAGCAGATCATGACATGTTAACAGTTCAATGAACTTTAAATTACTTATATGAGATTGCACAGTACGTAATACTTTTTGAAACATACATCATATACAAAAAACCAAAAATGGGGACCATACATGATTGTTTGGATGGGCTTATTCTAAGTGATTTCACACTGCATAAGCTAAACATGTTAGTGAGATTTTATAAAATCTATTCTAAAAAAATTGATCCTTTTTATTAGAGTTTTTGATATTGTTAATGAGTATTAAATATTTTTTAATATGTCTATATCTAATAAAGGTAGTGAGAGAAAGTAGAAATTAATATGATATTGAAGTTTAGTGTGATTACAAATGGTAATATTAAAAATCATTTAAATTTTATAACAAATATAACAGTTTTAAGTATTTTTATTGATACATGTGGATTGGTTAAAAATATCTAATTTGGATTCGAATGGGGTGTTTAAGCCATACTTGCCCTATTATATTCTTTGCCAAACAAGCTTTCACTAACTTGAGTATTTACTTCCACACATATTCCTCACTTAATGGGTTTGTTTGGCATTGCATTTGAAAAAGTTAAAAACTCGTTTAATAGTGTTTTCCATAAAACGAGATAATCTCCTTCATATATTTACTTAACTTACGTAAAAACCCTCATCTACCGCGTTCCTAAACGAGTCCAATATTTAGTAATATAGCCAATTGAGTCGCATGTACAACTTGAAAACTCTTGTAATTCCTCTCAGTGATTTTTGTACTGTAAGGATCACTTCACTCACTTGAGTTGACTAAGAAAGCGAAATAAATTGCTTAATTATAATAGTTATAATTTATTCGTTAAATTATATAGCAGTTTATAAGTTAAATAAATTAATCTTACAAAATGATAAATATTATAGACAAAATAAAAAGATGTCTTATATTAATTAAGAACAATCCCTACCAAACTTCTATATTTAAGACCGGGTAAGTATCACCTAAGCTCATTCTACAAAGAAGAATATAATTTATCCAATCCTCAGGATTATCATTTAAATAAAAACATATTATATCGTGAAACATGCCAGAGATGTTCATAGTAAGGAGTATCATTTTGTAGTCCTTGCACAATTTTACTTCCAATAAACTTCATCTTCATCTGTTAACCACTCACATAAGTGGGTACACATAATAATCCCACAAGTTCCTCTAATTTAGATATATATAATTCATTTACCTATCATTTAATCCTTGTATCTAATACATCTTCTTTGTTCCCATTCCACAATTTTAAAATTAGACTTCAACAAGCTTCCATAAAGAAAGAAAAAAAACATTGATCCCATGATACAATTGCCTTGATCTTTCCACTCTATATTTTTTACATTCCTTTCACAAACGCATTGAGGTAATTAAAAATAAAAACTTGAGACCAATAAAAACATGAATAAAAGGCAAAACAAGATTTACCAGCTGGCATCTTCCAAAAAAATGTGACAAGTAGTGCTTGAAAGCCCAAATTTTCATAGAAGTTACGGTTTCCTAAAAGATAGTTTGGCAATCATTTTCCCTTTCATTATTCAAAAGGAGAAAGGGGACACCCCTTTAATTATACAAATGCTTATTTCATCTTAAAATGTCTAGATCTTTAATTATTTACTATCAACATAATAATATATAAAAGGTGGGCTTCTCGTCAAACAAACAGAATACTTTTTTTTATACATAAAGAGAGCCTAAAAGCTCACAAAAACAGAAGAAGAAGTTACACAAAATGGGGAGAGACTTCCAAACAATCATTCGCATACAACTCACGAAGGTGATGCAGGCATGAGGAATAAACTCTAAAAGATTATATGGCCTCCTTAGCTAGAGCGTCAGCTAATCTATTCTGCTCCCTTGGCGCATATTGAATGACAACATTCCATTCCCTCGCCACAAGATCTCTAATATCTGCAAATAACAAACCATTGTTAGTAGAATCACAATCTAAATTAAGCATATCCACCAATAATTTAGCATCAGATTCGATAATAATATTCCTGAAGCCGTAGTCATAAGCTTCTAAAAGGCCTCTGTAAATAATCCATTCCTCAGCCATATGAGGCTCACTTAGCCCAAGCTTCTTAGTGAAACCCATAACCCAAGCACCCGAGTGGTCTCTAATGACACCTCCGCATCCTGCCCTCATAGAGGATCGGGCCACAGTACCATCAACATTAACTTTAACCCATCCTCTCTCTGGATATCTCCACTGACTGGGAAGCCCATAGAACATATCAAGTTGAAGCTGCAAACCGTTATCAATTTGAACGAAAGATTTCCAAGTAGCAATGCTTGTATTATAGGGATTAACGGGTTTAATGAAGTGATCATAAAAAATATCCTTATTCCTTCATGTCCATAAAAGCCAGCAAGCCACTCCCCAAAAAAGATTCCAGTTACCAACAGAACCTATACTCATGTCTCTCTTTAGATTCAATGCAATCCAATCCTGCAAAGAACAGGAGAAAAGTTTGCAATAAGAGAGGCTTGACCAGCTCTAGACCAAACATCTCTAGCATATTGGTAGTCCCGAAGCACATGTAACACATTCTCCTCTTTCTCATTGCAAAAGTTGCATAACGGGGAAGAGCTAGACCAAGAACTCGTCCAGGCATTAGTAAGCAATCTATTGTGTAAGACCTTCCAAAGAAATAGTCTAATTCTTTCAGCTTCTCTCCACTTCCAAATGAGTTTAAAAACAGGGCTATACATATTCGGTAGCTCAGGCTCAATGGCAAAATAAGCACGTTTAACCGTAAAGTTTCCAAAAGGAGCATGTCCCCATATCATAATATCATCTATGGCGTCAGGTCTCGGAGTTATCGAGTTGGCTAAATTAAAGATCACCTCACCACTAACTAGGCTTTCCAAGTAGTGATAGTCCCAAGTACCATTATTTACCCAATCAGCCACCACGGAATTTTCATCTTCCTGGGATAAAGGTCTAGAACACATTTCCTTAATAATCATCCCAAGAATTAACCAGTGATCAGAAAAAAATTTAACCATATTCCCGTTCTTCACCTGTCATTTAGTTCCATTCCCAATCATGCCCTCCCGGGCACAAATGAAACGCCACAAGCTGGAATCTCCTGGCTGCACATTCAAAAGACTTTGCTCACTTCTAAGCATATACTTACTCTGTAAGAGTTCAGCCCATAATCCATTAGGACCACTGATAAGGTTCCAAGCCAATTTAGCCCCAAAGGCACGATTAATAAAATGCAGCTTTCTAAACCTAAGACCTCCATGAGTTTTAGGAAGAGTGATAATCTCCCAACGAACCGGGTGGAAACCTCTTCTATTATCAGAACCCCAAATGAAGTTACGCTGGATCCTTTCAACTTCATTGCAAATCGATATAGGCACCTTAGCCACTTGCATAGGAAAGAGAGGGCAAGTGCTAAGGACCGATTTGGCAAGAGTGATTCTTCCTGCAACAGATAAACAATTTTCTTTCCAAGCAGATAGTTTAGCTTTAACTCTATCAATAATATATTGAAACCTCTCAGAAGATCTTCTTTTCCTAGAAAGAGGAAAACCCAAATATCTCCCAATTTCAGTCGAAATTTTCCTGCCCGAAAGGTCCTGAATTTTCCTTCTCATCTTGGTAGGCACTCTTCTATAGAAAAAGATAGAAGATTTCTCTTTACTAACTTTCGCTCCAGAGGCTTGATAAAAATTGTTAAGGCAAGACATCATAACTGAGATTTGCTTCTCCGATGCTTCCCCGAAAAGAAGAAGGTCATCAGCAAACATAAGATGAGAAATGTAAGGCTACCTCTAGAAACATGAATAGGAATCCACTGAGTTGTCTCCACCGCATCACTTATAATATGGGAAAGTTTATCTATATACAGCACAAAAAGAAAAGGAGAAATAGGATCTCCTTGACCCCTCCTTGGAGAGAAAAAATTAGTTTTAGATCCATTCCAAAGAACATTATAAGAAGTAGACGAGATGCATTTCATAATAAGATTAATAACACCATCCTCCATCCCTATCTCATGCAGAATGAGCTTTATGAAATTCCAATTAACCCTATCGTAAGCCTTTTCAAGATCAATTTTAAGGGTTATAAACCCCCTTTTCCCCTGGCCTTGTATATGGTATGCAGAATTTCCTGACCGATAATAATATTGTCATGTATATACCGACTAGAGACAAAAGCAGCCTGGAAGGGAGATATAATACTACTCATAAAACTCTTCATCCTTCTAGCTATAATCTTAGTTATGCACTTATAATGAACAGAGCATAACGATATAGGTCTAAACTATTCCACCCTCTCCGGATTATCCCTTTTAGGAATCAGGGTAATACGAGTCTTAATCGCCTCCAATAAATCAGACTGGCCCTCAAAGACTGCCTTCACAAAGCTAAAACAGAATTGCCCACAGTATTCCAGTTTTTTTGGTAGAAACAAGGAGAAAAACCATCATGCCCCGGAGCTTTATAGGCCCCATATCAAAAATCGCCCTGCGAATCTCCTCATCACTAGGATTCGTACCTATATGGATAATATGAGATCGCTCAATAACCGGAAACATAGTATCGGAAGAGAAAGATGAAGGAACTCCTTACACCTCACAGAACAGGTTTTGAAAGTACTCAGTCACCATCCTCTTCAAGTCCTCCTCCCTATCAATCCAGGCTCCATTACTATCCTTTAGGGCCCGTATCTTATTCCTTCTCTTTCTACAGCTCGTTTTCAAATGATAATATCTAGTATTCCGATCCCCTTGTGATATCCAATCCACTCTAGATTGCTGGAACCATTTAATCTCCTCAAGCTTAAGAATCTCATCTAATTCCTGCTGCAAGTATGGGTGGGAACAGGCTAGGCTAGGCCAGGCTCCACCCCAAACAGGCCTGGCCTATTTGGGTGGATTCTACCCTAGCTTGGCCTGTGGCCTGTATACAGGCCAATTTTTTGCCTGAGCCTGGGCCTGTTATAGGCCCGGTCTGGCCTATGGCCTGTATACAGGCCTGTTAAACATTTTTATTTTAAAAAAAAGATTTCAAAGGCATCTTACTTGCTAATTGTAGCAAGTAGGTTAATTGACTGCTTCCCAATGTGCTAGGACTAGGATGGAACCTCGTCCCTGTGAGGAATAAAAAAAATGCAGAGAATCTGACCTCACCATCAATCTGCTGTTGTCACAATGTATATTGAAACACATCCCCAATAATTTAAAAAATCTAGTAATATATGCAATCAACCAGAATACTGATATAAATTTTGAATGATCAAATGAGTATTTTACTTTGGATATAACATCACTACATGAACTCACATCAGACCAAAAGAAATAGTCAGAGATGGTTACAGAGAGATGTGTCTGCTGTTGATTCATTAATGACAATATTAATTCAATAATGCACAAAAAAGTAAACTAATCCTAACCATGATGGTTGTCAACATCCATTGGCATTGCACGGCTATTGGTTGCTCCAATAACTGGCTAAAATATCACAAAACTCAGTATTTGCAGACATAAACATTTAAAATACAAACTAACAGTATGGCTCCACCCCGCTCAAGGAGGGGATGTATACAAGGGAATGAGGAATGCCTCAACAATAAGGTATTCTTACAGGTATACGTGGTTGAGATTTGTTCTTTTGTGCCTGCTGATACTTCAAGCTGGTCCAATCAAATACGTAGTCAAATTCATAACCTGCCATACACCAAAACAGGATAATGGAGGCAAAAGAATTATGAGGATATGAAATTATAAAACGAAAATTGCATATAAATTTTGAATGATCAAATGAGTATTTTACTTTGGATAAAATGAATTATAAGGATATGAAATTATAAACATCACTGCATGAACTCACAATCAAGATCACTAGCTTCCAAATTGGATTAAGATCATTTCTTGACCCTGTATCTTCAATGATTAGGAATAAAGACCCACAGAAGTAATAAAAGCCGCTAATAAAAGAAGAGACAAGGAAAATCTTAAAACACCAATGAACTGCCCAAACTAAGCACTACGGTATTAAACCCCATGAAATCCCATACATGGCCAGCAAGTGGTTCTATACTTCTATTACACACAGACACAACAAAAGGATAAAAAAACAAGCAAAGCATGCCAATATGGATTATGTGTGTTTGCCACGGAAATCCACAGAAAAAGAAGCCAGAATAGACGAGCTCAAAAAGCTGAATGCAAGTACGAAAAAGCACACCTGAACACTTTTGATGAGCAGAAAACACGAGCGATTGAGTGAAGAGAGGCGCTGGAAGATATGAGCTGAAAACATGAGCGATTGATCGAGTGGAGCGAGCAGAAAAAATGAGCAATAAAGTCGAGAGAATAAAATGCACAAACTTGAAGAGAGCGCTCTCGAGTTCCGACGAGCAAAAAATAGAGAGAAAGAGCTAAGAGAGACAAACGATGGCGGAAGGGAGACGGGCGACGGCAAGATTGGACTAGGGTCTAGGGCAAGTGACGGCGAGACGGTGAGAGTCGAGTCGAGAGGCGCTGTGAGTGTGACAGAGTGATTTGTGCCTTGGGCTCGTACGCAGCAACTAAAGTGGTGACCTAGAGACGCCTATGTTGTGCGTGTGTGTATTAAAAAAAACAGGCCGGCCTTACAGGCTAAACAGGCCATTCAAGAGGCTTGGGCCTGACCTGTTTTAGCAAACAGGCCTGCCAGGCGGCTTTGGCCTGGGCCTAGGCCTGTAAAAGCCTGGCCTGTTCAAGTTTTTACAGGCCAGGTCACAGGCCCCTGACAGGTCGTCTGGTCTTTTCTCACCCTTAGCTACAAGTTTAATTCCAAGTTACTCAAAAAATTGGAGAAAGAGTAGGAAGGAGATGATTGAATCCCATTGAGACGAGCCAGAATATTTTTTTTCCTTTTTTCCACAAAGCCAAAAGTATCTCCATATTTTCATCATGATCACCATTATCTTCCCAATTGTTAGAAAGGAAATTCTGGAAATCATTATGAGTTAGCCATATGGCTTCGAAATGGAAAGGACGTTCCCCAACTTGAATTTGCTCCCTCAAGCCCACAGAGAGACTAAGAGGGTTATGATCTAAGAATTTTGTTCTGGGAAGCACTTTTACAAAACAATCCGGCATCAGGTCTAAAAGAAAGGAATTAACCAGAGCCATGTCAAGTCTTTCATAGAATCTTGAATAGTTTGACTTGCGGGCCCCTTTCCAAGTGAACTTAAGACCAGCAGCCTCCAGATCATTCAGATTACAAGCCATAATTCTGTCATTGAAAAGATTCATTCGGCTTAAATTAGCAAAAGATCCTCCAAGCCGCTCATCACAACACCTTATATCATTAAAATCTCCATACACAATCCAAGGAATAGAAATTCCTATAGCAAAAGCTTCTAATCTTTCCCAAAGCAAATGTTTAAAATTAGAATTAGGAATAGCATAAATAGCAGTGATAATAAATTTAGGATTCCCAGGAACAAAGCATTCACAATGAAAAAATTGCATATTTTCCTCAATAATTCTAATAGGAATACTGGCAGAACTCCAAGCAGCAATTAAACCACTAGATCTGCCTTCACTAGGAATACATCTAATCTCATCAATACCCAAATTAAAAAGGGAAGGAAAATGTAAAATATTAATGCACTTGGTGTCAGATAAAAAAATCAAGCTGGGTTTGGAATCATTAAGAGCCAATTTTAAATTTCTCAAGAGCCCATTTCTACAAGCACCTCTAATATTCCAATATAAAATTTTAATCATGATAAAATAAAAATAAATCAAGAGAAAATAAAACTCACAGACTTTTACTCATTGCATTGCAATTGGGTCTCCGTAATACAAGTTCCCCTCTCCGAAGTACCAAGCATCTCATCTTAGGATAATGGGTTAATATCTCTAGACCCATCCTCCTCTACTGCCAACAAAGAGACTTGATCCATGGCTATTTCTCCTGGATCCAATGGGCCCTTATCATCGAAGCCCAACGTCTCGGCTACAACCAAAGAATTGTCCAGCTGGAGACTTTTCTCATTAGCCCCTTTTGCCATCATGTCATCCACGGGCCCCACAGATTGCACCCAAAAGTCAAAAGCATAAGCTCTTTCCCTGACCCCACACTAACCTCCTTTTCTTCCATTATCCCTACCTTTTTAATCTCTTTCTTCAATATCCTCTCAGCCCTTTTATTATTTCCAAGCTTTTGTACCCATCCTCCTTTAATTCTTCTCAACGAACCATCCATCCCATCAGAGGAACAGTGTTGCACCTCCATTATCCCCACTTCCAGATTTTCCTCTGCTGCACGATGTGAAACCAACTGATTCATTTCCACTCTGTCCACCGCCTGGTACAACACAGGCCTGCTTGTAGCAGGTATAGCTTCTTGATTTATCGCCGCCGCATTAGAGGGAGCCGTTGGTTCCTGGAACACATCATTCTCACCGACAACAACATTCAGAATATTGAATCGCGATCCAGATTTCGTCGCTGGAGATTGCTCGCCATTTTTGTCTTTATTTTTCTAAGGGCTTCTTTTTTCAAGCACTCTCCGCTGGTTAGAAATTTTCACCATTTCTTGCTCACCTAAATCAGATTTTTTATCTCCCTCATTGTCTTTAGCTTCCTCACTATTACTGTTAGCAACGTTTCTCAATGGGCAAGCATCTTGACTATGTCCATAAATACCATACTTAGTGCAGAGAAGGTGTAAACCTTTATATTTCAAGAAATGCTCTTCTTTATTTAGTTTAAAACCAGTCAAAAACTGCTTCCCTAGTTCCACCAACACAGACATGAGGTATTCATGTCCACTTTAAGAGTCTTACCAATTCTATTTCCAATACAAGTCAAGGCTTCTTCATCATAGTACTCCATAGAAATCTTAGGAATCCTGACCCACACTATCACCTTACTAATGGTAGCTTTGTGAGCTTTGAACCCAGGCTTCCATGGTTGCACTGTGAGGTAATGGTCAAAGACCATCCGATAGTCCTCCCTATTGGATAACTTGACAACAAAAAACACATGGCCAATGTTTATTACATTAAGAATCCCTTACTTAGCCCACATATCTTGTAATCTTTGGACTAATGACTTGTATTCTATCTGTCTACCGAATAATTTAACAATAACAGCATATTTCCAGGGTTTATATAGCCTCTGCTTCATCTTTTCAAAGAAGGATAAGGTCAAAAAATTCCTATTAGGATCTTCCACCGTAACACAAAAAGGTTCCACATTACTTGAGCCATTATCATCCTCTGATAGTGAGTCTTTAGAAGCTGAATCATTATTCTCTTGATCATTCCTTTCTTTGTTATAACTCCCTTTCAGCTTCTCTAAGAAGGAGGGTCCCCAGCCCAGGCCATTTTCCCTGTAAAGCATTTGCCTCATTTTGCATAAGATTTTTCTTTACTTTTTTGGCACTGTGTAACAACAGGTCTTCCTCTTCATGCGAAAGAGGAGCAAGCAAAGATTTCTTTCCAGACGTAACCAGAGCTTTTTTCCCATCTCTCTTATCGTAAGGTGAAACTTTTGGACTTATACTGACTTTAACAAAATACTTAATTATATGAAGGAGATTATTCCTGTATGCATATCCACATTGATCATCTGCTTTGTATTATGACCTTGGGCCTGATCTTGAGATTCATGGGCCATACTTATTGGGCCTAAATCACTGTTGGGTCGGTTGTCATATGGCAAATAAAGGGGAAAGGTTGTAAGGAAAAAATTAGGGAAATTTATTCTGAGGTCCCAAATAAGGAATTTATTAGGGTTGGAAAAACCCCACGGGCTGGCCCTCATGGATTGTGTAAAATCCTTTTCTTGAAATGCCAATAACAAAATATTTAATTGAAAATTTTCTTTAACTAGTCAATATCGAAACCGCAAACGGGCGTTAGACCACAGAGGTTCAAATCAAACGTATATCATCACTAGGTCAAACGGTCAAAATAATTCTACAATCAGTCAAAATAAGTCAACATATGCATGATGAGCCCTAACGTAGCAATATATAATAATACAACATAATCCAAAAAGAAATGAAGCACTACTTGTAATGAAAGTAGTTCAAGCTTCCGGAGTCTTCCCTGAAGGACCAGCAC
>JANTPZ010002841.1:0-19931 GCA_025593235.1 Vachellia pachyceras
CGAGCAAGGGAGGGGGAAAGGCGCCGTGCCCGCCGGCTCAGGCGACATGCCCGATCGACACGCTGAAACTAGGAGCTTGTGTGGATCTTCTGAACGGGTTGGTGCACATAGGGTTGGGTGACCCGGTGGTGAACAAGTGTTGCCCGGTGCTGCAAGGTCTGGTGGAGCTGGAGGCGGCGGTGTGCCTGTGCACGACGTTAAAGCTGAAGCTTCTGAACCTCAAAATTTACGTTCCCCTTGCTCTTCAGCTTCTCGTTACTTGTGGCAAAACTCCTCCTCCTGGTTTCACTTGCTCCCTCTAAACCCAGTTGAGTGTCTATGAAACCCTAACTCTCTCTTATCATGTTCCATACTGGTTTTTTTACTTCAAATAAAGACTTGAATAAACTAATCTATATGATAGAGATAGATTTTATCTGACATATTTATGCCTCTCTTTATCATTAATTTGGTCTAACACATATATGGGCATTTTATTATTCTATAATTAATTTCATGTTCGATGTCCCATGAAATTTTGCCCAACCATTAATTGTTTAATAGCGATCTTATAATTAGAGACACAGAAGCTTCTCCAGGTTCTGAAAGCTGGCTGTAGCTAATAATTAAAATAGTAAACTATAATCTAGTTGGTCTTTGTGTGTTGTGTGTGCATTATTCTCTTTTGTTTGTTGGTTTCCTTTTACATTACTGAACCTCTATATGTGCGCGCGCTCGCGTATCAGCTAATAGTGACTCGGAAACTTTGGCTTTAGATATTTAATAATGGACTATTTTGTGAGAATGTACTGTCGACCCATCACAAACACACATTATAAAAGGAAGAAATTAATGAGACACTGTTGTGCAATACACTGGCTAACAGAGATGGATGATACTTTTGCAAATGATAAGGCAATGAATTAGGTTACTGTTAATTTAGCGTACTACTGCTGTTCATCCTGAATAGTTTGCTTCATTGAAATTTGTGTCACCAGTTAAAGAACTCGTCGGACAATCATGGAGAGTGGTCTATCATATCCGATATATCTATTGATTAGTGTATATACCCGTGAACTTTCATGTCTGTCTCATTGCATGTCATGCAACTATTCCTCGCAGGTGGTCGAAGAATTCAATGTGTGGACCGAATCGATCGACATGAAAGGATATCGAGCCACTAGCTATTGTTTAGCCCCCGCCCCACTCTCTCTCTCTCTAGAGTGGAATGTATTGCTGCTGTTTGTTTATCTCAATCTTGTTAGAACAACTTGTTATTCTTAAATCTCATCGGAGATTGTTGCACTTAATTTTTATGCGTGTTTAATATTCCAACCTAGGCCATTCAGCAGATGCTTTCTGTGAAACGTTCCAGAATATTTATTATATGATTCGCATTTTGCTCATCTTCATTACCTTCTATATTCGCTAGGATTGTATGTATGTAGTTGGAATTATCTCAACCCTATCCCCCAAGGGATAAAATAATATCTCAAGTTTACACAGAAAGGCACAAGCGAGGGGCACAGATTTCTCAGTACTTGATAACGTTGGGGAATTAATTAAATCTGGCTTTTGATAAAAAGATGAAAAAGTGAAAGGATTGTTTTCATTAACCCCAATTTGAGTGTTAAATGTGACATAAAATGTAAAAGATTCCTCTTTGATTGGTCCACCACAATCCGTGAGAGAGAGAGAGAGAGAGAGATGGTTTTGGGATTTCGATGGGCTAAGGAAATTCCAGTTTTGATTAAAGCTAAGAGAATGTCACCTTTTTCAATCGAAACAGGAGGGTGACAGAGGGGGTGAGTGTGACCCATGTATATTGAAGCAGAGGTACATGTGATATATATAGTCTTGTCACACACTAAGTTAGGTCACTGTAATTATTCCTAAATATTATTCATTCACACTGTACATGAGTATTATTCTAAATATAAAACCTACTTCTATAGATCAAGTCTTGTATATTTGAGATTGAGTATATTATAATTCTACATTATGTACAATCTTTATCAACCAACTACAAGGAGCAGTCTACAGCATCCATGATGTAGAGATTCGCAATCACATGTAACGCCCTATTTGGGAATGATTGAGGAGTCCCAAACATATATTGAACAGTATTTTTCCGTAAAACGAGATAATCTCCTTCACATATTTGTTACCTCGATTTGTGTAAAAATACTTTTTTATGCGTTTACAAACAGGCACTAGTTTCCTATAAGATATATACGTATAAATAGATATACATACATACATATTAGAAACTAAAAGTAAAACTAACCCTTATATCAAAAGAAGGCTAACTAATCGCCAAATCCAGGTGGTGGCCAAACCTGTCTAACAGTGGCGGGTTACCAACCCGCCCAGCCTAACCCCAACTTTTTTTTTAATTTTAAAAATAGTACATTACATAGTTTTTTACCTTTTTTATTTCAATATTTTTTATAAAATATGATAAATAATATCTAATACATTCAAAAATGGTGTAAAATATTTTATTTTTCATATCAATTTTTTGTAATATTATATTTAAAATTATAACAAAACATTAATACTTATTTTTTTTTTGAAAACTTGAAAAAATGTTATTATTGAATTTTTTTTTTGAAAACTTGAACATTAATACTTATATTTGCTGGCGGGTTGACCCGCCCAGTTCGCCAACCCATATGGGCCAGTCTGTGGCCGTTTTCCCATTCCTAGCCCACACATTGAGGTGCTGGTTGAAGGTTCAAGTGGTGGTGGTGTTGCTCTTTGACCTCACATTAAGTCTGCTTTAAGAATAAAAGTTAAGAGTTCCTAAATGGGATGAGATCAATGTAGAATTCTTTTTTTGGCCATGTTGGTCGAAGCTTTTAGGTTTGATCCAGCGCGGCTGGCTTTTTGTATTATCATTTGGCTTTTACCTTACCCTTATTTTTTTCTATCCTTTATGGATGGGCTTTTAAGTCATTTTATTTTAGTTTGTGCGACTGAGTTTTGGCCTTATTGTTTAGTGAATTTTAGTAATATAATGATACGAAATATTTCATGCAAGTGAAAACTCGTAAGTTTAATTTCACTTGTAATCTTAAGATGTTAGTTCCACCCATATAGTTTGACAAAAAAGTGTAGCTATATCACTTAAACCAAAAAGTTTAGCTATGCATACCAATCAGAACTTGATTCTCTGTTACTCCTTAGATTCTAAAGTACATATGATATATTTACTTAATTTAATTAGATTAAATACGTTAGCTAAATTGGTTAATATAATTTTTTTTAAAATATCCTAATCATCTTTTTTAATTATTTTCTCTCTGTTTCCTTCATTATTGTTGAAATGGCATCAATTGGGGTAATTTAAAAAATTGATAAAAATTAAAAATAGATCATACATTTAGAATCAATATTTAATTTCATAATTAGGTCATACATTAAAGACTATAGAAGTACTACTTCATTGACTTGTGTTTGTCCAAATGAAAGGGTCTCTGTCCATTCAAGCAAAAGTTTTCAAGTTCGGATATACATAAATAGAGGATTTAATAGTGTTTAAATCGACGAGATTTGAACTCACGATTTTGTAGATTGTGAGTCAATTTTTTATTAATTAGACTAACATTTATAAGAAAATCTAACATGTTAAATGGTCACATCAAAATAATGTTTTAGCAAAAAATTACTCTCCTCAAATTTTGTGCAACCACAAAAACCATAATGCAATTATTTTTAGAATTATATAGGAGTCTCAGCCACCTAAAATTACTTTAAGTGACAAATGTGGGGTATGGATGTGAATGGATCAAGTCACATGTTTAAACCTTTTCAATATGGATTATCATTTAATATAGAAAATATGCCTCAATAATTTAATATTGAGGCAAATTCATGGTCAATGCGTACCAAAAGAGAAATTGCATATGCATATGAACTGTAATGAGATTTTGTTGAGCCGTCCAAATTAAACATTTTTTTTTAAATTTTAAATGATAATTCATTTTTTAAAAGTAACAATTATAAGATTATCTTTTAGAGTTAACATAATTTTGATCTTTAAATTTATCTTCATTTTAGTTTTAGTTCAAGTGTAAAACCAGTATTTAAATATTAATCCATATGATTAAGTAAAAATCTAAACTATTTTTCTCCTTAATTGGTTATAACCACTAGTTTTAAATTTAATAGACTGAAACTTACATGAGAGCAAACTTAAAGAACCAAAAAGTATAATATCCCTCATCTTTCTTTTAAGTTTTAAATATGTTAAAACAAAAAGTTATTTAAAAAATAAAATTTCAATTGAATTAAATCTGACCTGTCTAAAATCAATATGAATGGTTCAAATCAATGATGATCACACTATGCTTATCAAAATCATGAGAAAAAAGATCGATGATGATCACACTATGCTTTTCAAAATCATGAGAAAAAAGATCGATGATGATCACACTATGCTTTTCAAAAATCATGAGAAAAAATGTGCTCACATGCATACTCAGCGTTGCATTTGTTTACAACGTAATATTCCAAAATTTCTCATGCTTCATGGGCATTACAAAATGTAACAAGCAGATCAAATAAATTGGAAACAGTACATGACATCAGGATGTTAACCAGCCATTGGGGATGAGTCAGAAAGTCAACTCCACGAGAACGAAAGTGGAATGGAAATTCAAAATAATAAATGGATTTTTTCAGTTCTTTTCTCAATGTAGGACTAAGAAACATGACTCTAATCTTGAATATCAACTACATTAGCTTCTAGAACACAATCCGAATCAGAATTACAACTCAAATTTCACAGGCGGGCATCAGCACTAACCAAAACACAGCCACCACCAATGAATGAACCCTAAATTTGAAAATGTGGGGGCAAAAAGGACCAGAAAAACTTATTCTCTGAACAGAATTTATATATATGTTACAAATGCTATGGAGAGATTAAACTATTCTCTAACTAAAGCTGAGGTGGGTCAACCATTGTGACCTGTCAATACAAAAACCACTCACGATGATTTGTTCAATGTTATTCCACTATGGAGGAACTTAATCCGGCAACATCTTTTTAATTTAGCTAGAGCTTCTTGTTGCTTACCAAGTGAGAGGTCCACATAAACTGCAGTAAGTGTGGCTTCTGGACTGTTTGGTGATATGGATAGAGCCTGCGTAACCAATTGATGGGCTTGCTCAAATTCACCCTGCAAAGCGGACATCGCTGCAAAATTAGCATAAAGTGTGGCGCGTGCCTCCTCTGGTTTGAGGAAATCGATAGTTTGTGAGTAATCAGGTGAAGAATAATTGGCTGTCGTGGATCCTCCATTCACCTCTTCATTTTCAACCATCCTCTTCACTCGCCATTTATCACAGTCCTCTGGGCTGAAAGGCAAGTCAACATTATTTGCCCCAGACAAGTAAACCGACAAATGTTCAGCCGCTTCCTTGGGTCTATTTAGCAAGCAGAGAGCCTCTGCTGCATAAACGTGGCCTAGAAATATGTAAATCTTGAGACACTCAGGAAGTTCCAACAGAGATCTAGCAACTGACAGTGCCTTCACCGGGTTGTCCAGCTCAAGCTCGACATAAGCCAAATTGGCAAGGGTAGCTTGCTTAATTAACTGATTTTCTCGTCTGCACATGTCTTCATAACAGGTTAGAGAGTTCTGAATGAACTCCTGACTGCTTCCTCCCTTCTGCTCTTTTGTGTCCCCATTTGAATTAACTTGACCTAAACTTACTGACACTGAAAGTGCCTTGGAATCAATGCCATGTAAGTTTTTATTATTTGAATTCTTTGAAGACAAGAGCTCACCTGGACTGCTTTCCTCCACAGAAGAATTTGAAGGCAAACCACACTTCAGACTTGTCCTGCAGAAATCCAGCAAGTGTAGGGCATTTAAGAGACACTGCCGAGCAAAAGACATGGATAATTTTGGCTGTCTATCATAGCCTGGACAATATTCATCCTTTCTAGATGAGTTTGCAAGTCCATTTCTTGGAATCTGATCTTCCATAACAAGTTGCCTCCATTTTCCCTTCCCGACAACACAAACTCCAACCAAGGAATCTGATGGAATGCCACTTGAAGTAATTAGGCCCTTTTCCAATGCCATCAAACAGCACTCTGAGAGTCTTAGCCACAATAGAGGCTGCTTATAGAAGATCAAACTAGACTTCTCAAAACAGCGAGCAGCTAGTAGTGGCTTCCCACAAGCCAAGTACTGCACACCACTGTTATACACAATGAGGAGAGAATTATCCTGTGAGAAAGTGGCTAGCTTTAGTGGCTGCTCCTTCCTGAGGGATGAGCAAGCAGTTAATGCCTTTGAGAAGAACAATGATGATGTCTGGTGTTTCCCAAGCTGGTGATAAATGCACCCCAGATTGTTGTTGAAAATGCTTGAAAATGCTGCATCAACCCGATTACCTGATGCCACCAATAGCTTTATTGCCTTGCGGTGGTTACCACGAGCATATTCAAGCTGAGATTTCAAAAGCAGGGCCATGGACGAGTCTCTTCCACGTCCAACATTCATAGCCAACTTGACTTCACGTTTTGCTAGCTTCAAGTTCCGTGTAAGAAGCAGAAAGCGAACCTTGTAAAGTTGCAATTTAAGCTTTAACTCAACAGTAGACAACTGATCCACCAAAGCCCTTGAATGATCATTTGATGATAGGCCAGTTGGCCTTGCTAAATTTTGTTCACCCATATTCAATATCATGGCTTCATACTCAAACGTCTCATCAGATAAAGCTCTAGATAGATGATTTTCAGATGCATTAACATTTGTACCCAAATCTGAACTGGATGCATCCGCAACTGATGCACTAGAAGGGACAGATGAAGACTTTGTAAATAGGTTAGCAGATTGCTGCTGTGCTGAATTCACATTGTCACCTTGACTCGCACAGCTAACACCAAATGCTTTCTCCAGATAAGTCAATACATCCTAAACAAAACATATTCTAGCATCAGAACAATGCGCTTGAAAAAATTCCAAAGCCACAAAAAAGGAACCACAATAAATATATACCATTACTAGACATAGTGATAAAAGAAAAATAGGATCCAAGCAAGGTTATCAAATCGAGATACAAATCGTGAATCGAAACGTATCGTGAATTGTAAGATTCATGATCATTTGTTAAAGATGATATAAATATAATTTTTCACATAAGAGAAATCAAATAAAAATTTCTATTTCATAAATTCATAAAAATTATGAGTCATTGTACCCTTACCATCAAAATAACAACCACAAAAGAACCACTAACAGCATAGAGAAGTAAAATATGGTGGAGAGAAAAAAACTTCTAAAAAAAATAGTTATAAAATTTACTGCATGGATTAGATGAGTGAAAGATTCCCTCCCACTTCACGGAAGGAAAAGGCCTGCTTAATCTTGCATCACCGAAATAGCAGTCATCATATGATTCTTGAGTGAAAGATTCCAGTGAGGGAAAGATTCGCTATGGAAGTTGAATCTTTCCGCTCAATATTTGAATCGAATCGTAAGATTCGAATCGTGAATCGTAAGATTCAAATCGTGAATCGTGGGATACAACATGTGATTCCGTGGAGGAAAGATTCACCATAGGAGTCAAATCTTTTCCCTTAATATCTGAATCGAATCGTGAGATTCGAATCGTGAATCGTAAGATTCTAACTACCATGGATCCAAGGGAAAAGTGAAATAGTGCAGAACATTTTGCCTCTTTTTTTATCATGGAAAAGCAAAGGAAGTCAATCTCTCATTTGATGTACCATAATAGTTTCCATTACACCACGTATATATTAAGGTAGAGTTTCTGATGTCCAAACAGACTTCCTCTTATTTTGTACATGTAAAGATATAACAACCCATTAGACAGCTAGGGTAGCCATAAGATCATGTCACAAATAATTCATCCTAATTAAACAATTTTGCCATCATCAACTATCAAGAATTACGCTACTGTGCAAGATGTGCACAATATAAAGTAACTTCTAATGGCAACAAAGTAAAAGGAAAGATGGTTAACTCAATGTAAATCCATTGAGAAAATTCAACCCAAAAAAGCCCTACATTAACTGGCACACATAACATTGACAAAATAGTTGCCAATGTGGTCAGAGGATCAGCTGTCAGCCCCTATGTATTCAGATCCAGCCAAAGTTAACTATTTCCAAAAGAACGGAACTTAGTTTAAACCCTAGAACCATGAACCAAGTCATTCCTCTCGTTAACCAGATGGTTTGCTTCGGTTCTTCTGAGTGAAACAATGTATGGTAATGACTGGACATCCAGGCCAATATCCAAATCTAATCCCAGTCAAACTGGGCGGTCCAGTCCTGGTATAAGGACAGGACATCACAGAACGGTTTTAATAGAAATAATACATCACTTATCACCTTCAATTAAAGCCTTCCTAATGTAGAGTTGAATTCAGTCAGATATTGTAATACCAAATCCCAGCCCAGCATCCGAACATCACAGAACAGTTTTAATAGAAATAATACACATCAGCATGATATTAATTTCAATCAAAGTCTTACTATTGTAGAAGTTAAATCATTCAAGCATTGTAATGCCACTCCAAAACCTTTCCAACCAGCCACAAAAGATAAAAAACCATGGATATCAGGTCCTACTTATGGGTATGTATAGGAATGAATATACCAATTGTAATTTGTGCATTACCAAAAAAATGCCTATTCTTAAGCAAACTGCAAGATTATGGAAAGTTATAATTTGAGCTACTCAATCCATAATCTGTACCAGGCCAGCAAACCTCCAGGTCCATAACAACCAACAAATCCATTATATTCCAAGCAAATTGCATCAGAAGCCACAACCAAACTGAATATTATAACATACCATGACCATCAAAAACATTCTATTGGAAATATCTAATACTCAACTAGCTGAATGTTCTCGAGTAGCAACTGGCAAGATTTTCCAAAATCTCAATTGCCAAATCAACTAATTCAAATTAATGGTCAATAAAAAGACAGTGCAACACAAACTGAGATCGTTGTAGTTGTCAATCTAGACTCAGGACAAGGTTCATATCAATCAACTATGGGTATATTATTTCTTCTGTGCATAACGTATTAGGCATGATTGATAATCCAGACTGCTTCCAGGAGATCATCATTGCTTGATGGAAAACAAATGGAGTGGATAAAATTCATTTGCTTGTAACATGTATACCAGTAAAAATTACGCTCAACCATTACACTTACAAAATAAATATCCACAACACAATACAAAAAGATATAGTAACAACGTGACATAATACAATCAAGGTTGATCATCAACACATTAAGTTATAAATTTTGCAAATTGCAATCCTTAAAAAGTAGTAGAAATAAAATCATAATTATCATACAGCTTTGGTCAAAACAACTAATTGAATGGTCAAATAGAACTTACAGCTGACTTTGATGCATCATGGCAAGAAAGGCTAGCATCCAGCAGCAGAAGACAAATATGTAGAGCTGTTGTCTGGTTTTTGAAAGAGGGCCAGAAAAGTGAGAGGATATGAAGAAGAAAACCACTAACGCCATTTAATTTTTCACAATAAAATAACACTAAAGTAGCTTGCGATATACCTCATCAATGGGTTCAATATTTTGATAGAGGGGCTCCAAAACCGATAATGTCTTTGAATACTCATGCAGATGGAACCAAACAATGGCCTAAGAAGAATGAAATCAAAATAACATAAACTTATATATTCTAGCCACAAATATGTCTTTTCAAGAAACAAGAAAGATAGAAATGAAACGCCTGAGGAGGAAAATTAACATACAATATTTAGAATTGCCACAGAAGAATCAAATTCATCTGTATACATCGTACTGGTGCTACTTGCACCAGAAAACTGAGGTGTCAAAGCATTACTTCCTTTGGATCCCAAAACAACTTTATTTCCCACATTGTTGGCTGACTCTCCTTGTTCACCAGACGCCTGAGCAAGTTCATTGCTTTTTCTCTGAACCAATTCCCAAAGAAAAAAAGAGTTAGAACAAATAATAGAGATGATAGCTATAACCTGCAACTTGAAAATAAACAACTTTAGCCTTAAGTCAAGTTTAAAATTCCTAAATCCAAATAAGCTGCAACTTGAAAATAAACAACCTTAGCCTTAAGTCAAGTTTAAAATTCCTAAATCCAAGCATCATGCTTCCAGCCAACTTCACCAAAAGCCTAAATAAAATTCCCTATCTTTTACCATTGACTTTAATGGATTAATTCTACAAAAGAATAAACTACTCGAGCCTTCTTTAATATTGTTATAAATAACAACAATGTGTGCCGTTTGGAAAACCGTTAGGAGAATGCATTTTGGCATAATGCATTTTGTCCAGAAATGCATTTATGTTTGGATAAACGTTAAATTCAGGGTGTGTTTATTCTGCCAAAAATGAGTTTTTTGCTCAGAATGTATTTTGAAAGAAAAAATTAACAAATGTTAGAGTCTGCAAGTTAACGGACTTTTTGGTCTAAAATGCATTCAATAAGCTCAAACGTAGTTCCCAAACAGGCACAATATATCCTCATTCAATTCTAGGAGGTGTTGAAATCCGATCTCTATTATTATTCAAAAGAAGAAATCAATTCCCATCCCGGCTTAAAAATGATAAATCCATCTGAATTTCTAGATCAATGTGATTCATTGACATTTTTCACAAACATGAGGCTCACAGACTACCGTATAGATGAAGCCAAATCATGATTCAAGGCTATCATCAACATTACATTTACAAAATATTTCAAACTTGGCAATGGTAATGACTCATCTGAATTCCAGTTTTCCAATATATAGAGATAAAAAACATATGGTTCCACAAGTACCAGACAAAAAAAATTAAACACAAAGATGATCACCTTATAAAATAACATACCTTGACGCCATTAAGTAATTCAATCAACCTTTGGGGATCTGAACAACCATCTCGAAAGTATTCAGCAATCGCAATATTATGAAGGACCTGAGTATGGATGAGAATAGGCTTAAGAAAGGAATGGATAATCCATGTCATTTATTCAACAGAAACAAGTTTTACAGGATGTTTTTCCACAACGCCCCATTGTTTAAACTTATTAATGACATCACAAAGCTAATGCATCAGAATAATACCACTAAAAGGAACAAATGAAGAGGAACAGTTTAATTCCAATAAATGAGGATAATTTTCATGTTAACTTAGAGATGTATAAGCAGCCAGCAATTGTTCCATTTAAAATCAGACGACTATCAAGTAACTTTGACCAACACCCCAACAATTTTTTTCCTAACCAATCAAACTGATCAAGCTTTTCCTTGCAGAAAATTTAGGGTCAAAGTTTTTCCGGAAAAAACATGAAACAACCAAACTTTCTGTTCCACATTCAATAAGGTTGTTGTTCAAGAAGAGTATCCAGTGTTATTGAATTCCAATAAACAGACACATTTTATAAATCCATTTAAACCAGCTAAACGCATCTAATCCATCCCATGCAAACTCTTGCTACCAGATGAAACTTAATACTTTTGTGTAAACCAATTGAACCCGTTAACATAACTACAACTGCCCATAATATATGATGCCTGGCGAACCTCAAAATGAACCTTATTGTTCAGAAGAAGTAAAAACACAATCCTTTAATCACTTAACGAATATCAGTAGCTGCAAAATCACCACTGGCCCAAGAAATGACGAGGTGGGAAGACAAAATTCAGGTCTACTCGAAACTTTCAAGGCTTGGACGATGCAGATTATAATGACTAGCACCTACCATTTCAGAAGCATTGGCCACACAGAAATGAAGAAAAGGAAGAGTGACAGGATCCATGCAATTGAAAAATAGAATTACCTTGGGATCATCCGGTTTCTTGAGCAGGAGCTGATTCAAAACCTCCGCACATTCAGCGAACTTGCCAGACTGGAAATGCAAGGCAGCATCTTTGGCCAGGGCAACGGTAACGGAGAAAAAAACATCGTCAGTATCAGTGGTCGAAGAGCCATCGCGGTTGGAGGAAGGGGCTGCCGTTGACAACGATAAATCTCGGCCTTCCATGCTCAGATCGAGTGATCACAATATAAATCGTATGCAGAGGTTTAGGAGAAGGACGAAGAAAAGCCCTAAATTGAGTGAGTAGAGAGTGAAAAGGGAAGAACCAAGTGCAATGAATCTGAATTACATTCAAAATCGAAATGAGAAAGGAACTTGGAGAAACCCTATGATTCAAGAATTTGCGGAAAGATGTATCTGTATGTTTGCTTGCTTTCTCAGATAGAGAAACAGCAAATGAAAACCTATTCGCCGAATCAGGGGAGGTAAGGATAGAAAGAGAAGGACTCAAGGAACGAGAGAGAGGGAGGGAGGGGGGAAGGGAGGGAGAGAGCTTCTTTCGTAATAATTTTTCTTCTTTTTTGCCGGGATTTTAATTATTTGAGACATATTAAAAAAATCTCGTCACACTAGCCTATATTTTAAATTAAGTATAATTGACAGTAATAAATAGTATTATTTCACATGGATAAAAAAATGGAAAAGATTGGTTAAAAGTATTACTTTAAAATTTTTCTAAAACCAATAGATTATTGAATACAACATTTATTTGTGGACTCCCCAATCGAAATGTTGTGATTATCTTTTTAGTGGTGGTATTTATTTTTTGAAATTTTCCTCTCTAACCTTTATTTTTTTCCTCTATCACAAGAGTTTAAAAGTAAAGCACAATAAATATAAGGCAGTTGAAGCGTTTTGATTGGAAAAATATAAATAACGTGATGCACCCAATATATATAAAAATTTCTCTGTTGATCAAAGTTGTCTGAAACTCACAACTCATTTATAGCATGTTGAATTTTTCTTTAACCGTATGTAACCCATCTTTAAACCTATGCAATATAAATTATTTTCACTTTGCAAACTCTTGCAAGTAGTCAAAAGGATTTGTGTCCGGGGTTATCTGTTTGATGTATAATGTATATTATCTCAGGCTAAACTTGCCTTCTTATTAAAAAAACAAAGGTTAAAGTTTCCAGATATGTTTTGTTCTTTCTTAGTCTTCTTTAAGGATTACATTTTCATCAAAGGAGTACCATTTTAATATATTTTCCAACGAAATGGTGTAGTTTTGAATTTTTTTACAAATTTTTAAAGGAAAGAATTAAAATTGTACAAGTTTAAACCTTTTTCTTTTAAAAAAAAGTACACTAATTCATCCACATAAGATATCATGATTTCATTTATTCCATATAGAATATGATTATCGAAAAAGAAGGGGAAAACATTTAGATTGTTTGAGCATTACAGAGGTATTAAAGAGCATTAAAGAGATGCATAGTAAAGGTCCTAACCAAATGAATTAGGTTGCAAATTGCATACACATCTTCAAAATGTACCACTAACATCATTAGATGAAGCCAAAATGATCGGTCCCTTACAACGTAACTAACCAAAGTTCAAATGCACATTGGAAGAGATGCCTATGTTTAATCCCTGACGATATCTTGAGTATGACTGCCATGTAAAAAGATACTTGTCAAAATATGTTGCTCCATGTTCTTAGCTATAAGCTTCTCAAAGATATACTTTTAACCAATTCTCTTCCAAGAAATGAATGGCATGGTTCGATTACATAAAAAGAGATTACGTGTAATCTTAATACTTTATAATAATTCAAATATTTGATTAGCATAGTTAAGTAATTTATAACCCCATTTGATTCATGAAATTCAGGAGAATGCAATTAAATGTAATATATGGTAATGGAATTTCATAGAAGATTATTGAGCATTTATAACCCCATTTAGGTGTTTGACACGATCTAATGGCTGCTAGTTATCAATGGATTTTTCAAGTCTAATGCGAACTTGTACAGAGGAGACCAAGATAGAAGGACCTAACTCCTTAGTGGTAGCATCCACCGACCGAATGGAAATGCAACATAGATCATTACTTTCACTGCTGTCTGAGAACAAATCCTCGCTCACCTATCTTTTTCGTGAATGTTAGTAATGAGTTCAGGCACCACATTATACCGTCATAATTAATAGATGGATTTGTCAAGTCTAATTTAACTCTGTTCAGAAGATATACAAATAACTTCAAGGTAGCAACATAAACGGAACTTCTATGTTCACAGGTGACAGTTGTCACAGATGCTTGATGGATAAGAAGATATATCATTCGTAGGTAAAAGTCCAACTGGCTGATATCCCATGGCAACCATTTGATGGGATGTTGCTTCCAAGAATATTTTCCATACAAAGAGGCTTCAACTTCTGATAGTCTGGGTCTTTCCTGGTTAGTTGACTGGTAGAAACCATCCCCGCACTTCTGTAAAATACTATCACAGAGCAGGTCAAGGCCCACATTCCATAACCAGATGCTCTTGTCATCCAGGCCTTTCTGAAAAATCGCATCAAGAATGGTCCTAAAAACCATTTTTCTTACGAAAGGTTCATTGATAAAGGTGTCAAGCTTATATAGCAAATAGCACCATATATTCAAGCAAGATAACTGGACAGATATATCACATTTACTAGACATAATGCCGATCAATGGAGTCATTATCAACTTTATACTTTTTGAAAATCCATTTGCTTCAATGTCACTGATATGATGTCCTATTCTATGCCGTTTCTGAACAGTATTCTCCTCAGATAGTGAGTTTTTCTGAGTAGCGATTACTGGACAGTCAGTCAATAAGAGCGTCAATTAGGCCTTCCCAGGCAACCTGCATAAATGACTTTTGGAATTATTTAAAATCACATCACTAGATGATATTGATAATACTTTCAGCCTAATATAGCCCATCCCTATGAATTTGGCCAATAAAATGCAATACCTCGTATAACGTACCTGCGTTACAATTTGAACTTGATAGTCAAGATCTGTAAATGTATTCTCAGGAATTTTGAGCATATCGTTTACCAAATGCGTATTCTTCAAAGCATGAGACCCTAGCATGCGGATAATCCAGCCCCATGCTTGAATAACTTGAATCTTCATACCCTGGTCAAGCAAATCCTTCATTCCAACGAGCAATTTTTTCTTCAAATCTTTGACAGTAGCCTGGGTAGAAAGGAGGAAAACAATAAGAACAATAAGCACATGTCGAACAGATAGCCTTCACACTATAAATCAGCCTTGTAGACCAATAACGATGGATCGTGTATGGTGTATCAGCTCAAAAATCTGTTTGAACTGCAGGACTGAAGAAAAATCCTCACTAGTTTCATAAAACCGTTTGCCACATAAAAATGCAGGCAAAAAAAGGAAACGAAGCATATACACCATGAAAAAATTGCCTTTGCTCAAATCTAGCTAAGTATCCTGAATCGTTAGTCACTAACTTCATGGGTAAAAGCAGGTAACAATAACCTTAAGGTCTATTTACCGAAGTTCATAGCACCAAATGAACTCTTTATGTTGAATAACATTTGATAAGATCTGTATATTTTGGCACCTTGGAGGGGTCCAGTGAAGGAGGAATGATTGTGGACCTGATCCTCAAAAGACACCTTTCTGAAGCATCCCTTTCCCTCTTCTCTACTGAGAAGCCTACTATAGATTGGAGGAGCCCATATGTGCGATGAGCTTGCCATTTCCTCCCTTAACTGAGCAGCTAGCTTTATTACAACCTGTTCATTAAAAAACTAAAGATGAGAGTTGAAATAAATTACATGAATATCTTTATATATGAATACTTCCCTAAAATTTCAGACAAACAGTAGATATAATGGTCAGCTACTATAAGAAGCCATTTCACTAATCCAAGTGACCAGCAAAAAAAGGGGTATAAAACTGGATGAGTTATGGCCTTCCATTACATCAAAAGGTAAAAAATTTTCACCAAGTACTTGTGTTAGTTCAAAACTCACGATGCCTTTCCTTTGCCTCTTCTATAATTGAATGCCCTTGTTTCTTTCTTTATTCTTTTCTGACATCCTAACGCTTAAGATCTTTCCCAAGGAAGGGAATGTGTACCTGACTAGCTTCAAACGTTGTTGATAAAGAACCCATAGGATTGTCATGAATGATTGCCAATAACAAAGAACGGAAGTGAGTTGCAAGAATTGGGGCATCAATTTGCTGTACAGATATGCACCATACCCCTAAACTACAAGCTGACTGCAGCAAGAGTTGAGCAAGTTAATATTATCATACCAAAACTTTGGTGGGCAATGGGGGCTTCTACAAGAACTTGTAAAACTATCATGGTGAATGATAAAGACTCTAACCTTCAATTTTGTGGTTGTAATGAGATTGACCAATAACTCTAAGACCAAACTGACGTCATCCACTGCAATTACAAGGACAAAACAGTGTTTTAAAAATCAAAGTGCCTCAAAAACCAATTCCTTTCCTTGAAGACAAATGCATGTTTCCTCTAGAAAGCGGGCGCATTAAAAATCTTCAGTATGTTGACTCAGTCAAGGTGTTGGACATCTTTCAACTACCAATACAACGAGGTAAAAGTGAGACTTGCTTTATTTCCCATCAGATATCCGAATGCGCACACACACACGAGACAGATGAGATGAGGACAAGATAGAACTAAAATACGACTGAATTACTTAGTTGGCTGTCCACAAACTCAGCACTGAACTTAGAAATTGTTCTAACCTTTCTCCATTTTCTTCAGTTGACTATTAACATCACGATAGGAATAAAGGCAATAACACTATAAACCATTCAAAATGACATGTTGAACATGGCGCACAGCAACTTGACTGTTAATGCTTGAGGTGAACAGATACTGTAAATTTCAGTAAGTTATTAACTGATGGAAAAGTGGTTGAAATTGCATCGGTTTATGCAGATAAGCAGCTTTAATTGTCCGCTGTAAATAAACCTAGATACCTCGAAGCGCGGCCAAAATAACGGGATGATAAATTTATTTGGAAAGAATATAAGAAATGTATTATTAAAAACTCTTCAAAGCATTGAAGCCAGTCCGAAGAAGGTAACGACTCGATTGATCCTCACATTTCTTCGTCGTCGTCGTCGTCGTCGTGGGTATCGGAAACTATAAAACAGATTAGAGTCTGGGAACATTCGGCTAAGGATTGAATAGAAGAAGGATTGTGAGCAGAATGTTGCTGGAAATGCAGGGGCGTTGAGTAGCCCAGAGACTTATTTGATTTGTCATTTGAAGTTACTAGAGATTTGATTTGATGGAGCTCGTCCGAGGAATCTGACATTGTTAGACCAGCCTCTACTTAGCGATAGACGGAACCGACTGAAACCCTTGCTCCTCCTGCCTTTGAGATATCTAACGTCGAAGTGCCCTTTCGCGCCAAAGCCCGGGAAGTTTGTTTTTCTTTTCAAATTAGATAAATAAATAAAGGAGATAGATTTCAAATTAAATATAAATGGGTTAAATGGCAACAGAGTATCCACAAGGTTTCAATGAGTGTCTAAAAGTTTACGAAAGAGTCAATACTTTTTGCGAAGCATAGAAAACGGTGTGATGTTATTTTGTACATTAAAAATGTTTGAGTTTCATCGATAAATAATTTTATTTGAATAAATAAAACTTTAATTGAATAATTGTATCAATTATGATTAGGGGTGACATTGCACTGTATTTTACATTTTCAGGATAATACTGTTATTAAAAAAACTTTTAGATATCCAGTGCAATTTTGTTGATGTTTTCGGAGCAAATTTACCGCAGACCCAATATAAAAAGACGGATGGAGAGTAATAAAAGGGATAAATAAAAGTTTCTTTTTTTTATCAAAGGCTCGAGGTAAAACCAGCAGCCCCAATATTCTTATTTAAAAGTACTTTTAAGATACTCTTTGGGAGTACTCAAATAAGCACCTGCTCGCATATTTATTTTCTGAAGGTACAAAATCATTTGAAATAAAACAATATAAACACATGCTTAATTTTTATTAGATTGATATTTTCAACACATTTGATTGTATTGAAATATATTTCAAACAACTTTCAAAAACATCAACCTTGTGATTAAAAAGGGAAAATTAAAGTAAATGGCATATAGAAAATATTATTTATTGACAACAACAGTAAAAATTCTAATTATTTAGAAGGACCAAAAGTTAAAATAAAAATTTAAAAGTAATAAATTGTCCATGGTCTTATTCCTACATTTTCTCCCACACTCATAACTTTTTTAAACTAAAAAAGAAAACTAAAGCTAAAACAGCTCATCATATTTTTTACCTTTTTTTATTTTTCACCCGAATTCATATTTTTATCTTCTAATTCTTAATATAGTTATTTATATATTTATATCATTAAGTTCTTCACATAATTTATATTATGAACACTAGTTATAATTTTTCTTAATTTTATTACCATTTCAAAAGGGAACATGCACATTTTGAAGGAACTTGCCTTTGAGAGATGGCTTACGAATATTCTGTGTTAACATGCTCGTTTGAGAACGCGATAAAAAAATACTTTTACGTAAGTCGAAGTAAATATGTGAAGAAAATTATCTTATTTTACGAAAAAATACTGTTTTAGAAACATTCATGCAAGCCCAACACCACCATCCACAAGTATCCACCACCCTCCACACTCATCTACTATCATCATTAGTTTCCCACCAGCTAACTCCGTTAAAAATTACTATTGTTTCGCAAGAGATATTTTAATTTCAAATAAATAAAATCCAACGTACCAAAAAAAATTGAGATGGACTAGTTATCTAGAACTTGCGCAATTTTTGTTCTTTGTTCCTGAAAGTTCTACAGATGATTTGGTGGGGTGGCATAAAGGGGCAGATTTCAATCATAAAGGGGCAGATTTCAATCAATCTCTATCATCACCCGTGGTCTCCCCAGTTAGGGCCCGTTTGGTTGTCGGAAACTCTTTAATGAAAAAGAAAATGGGTATTTTTCTTCGTTTAAAAACCGTTTAGTTTCAACATTTTTTCAGGAAAGAGAATTCTGATGGCGTAAATTTTATCATATTTAATGGAAAATGAGTTCCCATGCACATTGATAGGATCTGAATTTCCTACCTCAAAAAATTACAGTATGACCCTTATCTTCTTCTCTTTTCACTCTTGATGCTGCTTGCTCCAATGGCATGCCACCAAGAAACATTCTCCCTCTTTGCCGGCCAGTCTCCTACACCCTCTCCTCATTTCTTTCCACTCTCACTCCCTCGTCGCTTCTCCATCACCTTCCCTCAACGATCAGTAAAGAGAAAAGTTCGCGTGAAGATGTGTGAAGACATCTTCACCCCATTCAAATGTGGTGAAGATGTGTGATTATAAATATATATAATTAATAATAAATATATATAATTAAATATAAATAAGTTGAATTTTTATTAATAAATACTTATATTTATAAAAAACATTTACATTTTTTATGAAAAGCAGTATAGTCATTTCATACAATTTTCACATTTTCTTTCCTACAATTTTAACTTAACCAAATAAAAATTTTCTTATCCACTCATTTTCAATTTTAATGCCAACTAAACAGCACACCCTATTTATCCAACCAAACGGCCTTTAAGGAGTATTTTCTATCAACAACTCTTTATCGTACACGTGCCACTTGACTTGCACGATGATTGATGTGGGGCCCACGAGGACATCGTGCGGGTGACCGTGTTGTTGAATCAGGAACGATTCTTGGATTGTGGACTTCTTTTTGCACCACACGGAATCTTTATGGGCTGACTTTTGGATCCTCGAGCCGAAAATTACATCCTTTTTGTTAAAATTTCATCAACCCGGTGGTTCATAATTGGACCGCACAGACATAAATTTATATTTGAATTATATTGAAATATATATTTATATTTAATACCCGTTACTTTGAAGATGATTATATACACTATAATAAAATATTAACCAATCATATTTAAACATCATCCAACAGAATTTAAAAAGGTTTTTTTAAGTATTTGTTTGCATTTATATATGGATTATAATGTAACACCTTGCGCTATTACGGGTTTTAGTATAATAAAACTTATATGCTTCTTTAT
>JANTPZ010002842.1:0-16895 GCA_025593235.1 Vachellia pachyceras
TTGCCTAATAATATTCATCAATTTATTCTCACAGGTTATGCCAGACCCCTTGTTGACAGAATAGACATGGAAAATTGGTTTAGTCTACGACTTTACCGACCCTCAACAACTAGCACGTAAGTTCTTCTTCCTTGCTTTTGATCCAAAATTGTACATTTGCTTGAGTAATTGTTTTAATATGGGGGTCATGGATCATAAAAAGTTAGTTATATAGTATACCCTACTCTCTGAATTGATGGCTGATCAAAAGTAATCTCAAATCAGTTATGAATATGTGTGATTTGAGCCTCTGGCAGAATTGCACAATTCTATGATAAAAAAGTGTGTGAAAACAATATTGGCTTGGCAATGTTATATTGTTGGTAAGTATTTTCTGTGCCTCTTACAAAGAATGCTGAGAATATTATTTGGAATCATTTTGATGCATTATATACTTGCAAGTTTGTGACCAATGAGTTTATCTAATACTTATAATTGAGCACTTTTCTTTATTCGTGTGTTAAACTTAATATCTTGAGTATATTATGCTTAAGATAAGAATATCCATATATTTTTTGTATTTTAATTCAAACTAATTTTTTGCTTGTTATTCAATCTTGTGATTCAAATGTTATAAGAATCATAATTAAGTAATATACTTCTTTGCTGAAGATCTCGCTAGCCATGTACTTCTTGATTTGAGATAAGTTTTCAATTTTTCAATTATTATTAACCTTTCTTGTCTTTTTGTTTATGGTAACATTTTGATTATATAGATTATAGAATAATCTATTACTATTTGTTGGAAGTATGAGTTAATTAAAGTGATTGGTGTTAATTACTTAGTTAGTTGATGACCCAAAAGTCTATATAAAGGGTCATAATGTAATGATTTGAGTGTGTGATTGTATAATTATTACCAAAGGGTGAGAGGATGAAGAATCTTCACCAATGTATAGAGGGTAGTAATGCATGGGTTTGTAATAATGTATTCAATTTCTCAATCTATTCTTCTTGATTTGTTACCACTATTTTCGATGCTTAATTTAGTCACATGATTCCTTAATAGTGACCTATGTCTTCATAGCTTCTCTGAAACTAGGAGATGATTTAGCATTAACATAACGGAATGCCTACTTATTCTGACACAGTGGGTACAGTTTTGTCATATTTCAGATTATATTGCTGAACTTTATCAGACATGATTGATTTTATTCTCAATGAACATTCAATTCACCAAATTTTCTCAGACTTTAGAAATTTGGTTGTTGACAGAGCAAATTACCTCATATGATACATGTAGCTAACCTCTCTTAGTGAGATAGGGTTTGTTGGTAATGTTGTTGAATGAATGAGTGTTCAGAAAATTGTTTTTAAAACATTGGCATTGTTAATGCCAATGCATCTTGTGTCACCGGTGTATGTCAAAATTTAGTTCCAGTATGCTTCATAAGTAATTGGAAGAAATATTTGTGCCATTATGGGTGGAAAAGCTGCAAGGAAGAATTCTCATTGGTTAATTTCAAGTTTCTCTCTATTCATTCAAGTTCTCTCATCAACTGGCACATTAATCCCTGTTGACAGGCAATATAAGCAAGGAATAAACCATCCACTAAATCATGTGTAAACTGGAATTTTTGGAAAAAAATTTTGTTCTTAAAACTCAGGCTTGCTTGATGCCAATGCATTCTTTACTACCAGTGTATGCCAAATTTTAACTGCAGTTCACTTCGTAAGTAATTGGATGAGAATTGTGACATAATGCGGAGAAAACTGTCAGCAAGAATTCTCACTGATTAATTTCAAGTTTCTCGATTCATTCAAGTTCTCTCATCAACTGGTACATTAATCTCTGTTGACAGGCAATATAGGGAACATGTGAAAGATCTTTCTGGAATATCGAAGGATCCATGCCGGATAGTCATTGTTGACAACAACCCCTTCAGCTTTTTATTGCAACCACTAAATGGAATTCCATGCGTCCCGTTTTCTGCTGGGCAACCGCATGACACACAGGTAACGTGATTCTGGACCGCTGAACATTCAAAAATATCCCTCTGATTTTATATGATTCATCTCTGTTGTTTTTATCGCCTTTTATGATCAGCTTCTAGATGTCATTCTTCCTCTTCTCAAGCACCTCTCTGAGCAGAAGGATGTAAGACCTGTGCTCTACGAGAAGTATCGCATGCCTGAGTGGTTTCAAAAGCAAGGGATTCCGGCTTCGTGTTGGACATCGCTGAATTAACATTTTTTTGGGATCAAACTATGCTGCTTTTTGTACAATTTTTGGTTTTATTGCTGGAAGGATCGTAGCTCGGTGGAAGAAATAGACTTTGTACAGCACTAATTTGTTTCTGGGAAATCCAGAGGTTTCAATTGCTGCTTCTTGTAGTCAAAGCCGTTCGCCATTTATGTATCTACGTGTCTAGAAGTTTGATTCTTAGGTTGTTTATGGGCTTGCAATCTGCCGAAATGTAATGAATCTTGCTAGTCTCTTGTACAACTGTTTATTTATAATTATTAGCACTTGCATGTTCATGTTGCATCCCTCCCCGCATCATGGCAGGGAAGCCGACTCAGCACATTGATTTTTGAACTCACCATCACGGAATGATCATCTTTTGCAGTTGGCAGCGTTACTAAAAAATATTTTGCCCGGCCACTAGTTCAAGAATCATCAATTTAAAAAGAAAATAAAAGAAACCCTGGAATCTTTTGAGGTGTCATTTCACATACAAAATTTATCCCCATAAAATAAAAATATTATAAATAATCTTGGAAACAGAACTAGGGTCAACTGGAAAGGCATTCCATCTGTAATTTCATGGTCATGACACTTCAAATCTATCAACATTTTAACACTACAAGGCAGATAAACTTTATTCAATTTTCTTTTTCCTTTTTTGTTAAGAAGACTCCTATAGTAAAACCTCCCTACGACTCGGGTCACTATTTCTTCTGGTTATGAAAAAAGAATCTGACGCATGCATCCGATGCATGTTGGGGTGCACTTTATCCTCATGGGTGGACAGAGTTAACTACGGTACTTTATGAGATTCAGAATATCTTCTTTGTCTTCGCTCATCAACTTCATTCATCCAATCATTGAGCCATAAAAGACCCTCGTAACCATGATAGATAGCAGCAAGAAGGGCCAAAACAAGACCGACAAGCAGAAGAAGCCACTTCGCAGTAGATGCAATTTTCTGTCCAATGATTGCATTCATCAGTTAGGGACATACCTGCTTCGTTTAGAGAATTGACATATCTGCAGTTTTGTTGATTCGATGGACTCCTGCATGCGTTCCCGCCTTTCCGTCGTTTTGGTTTCCAGTCTTGGGCGCTTTTTCCTTCATTAATCATACAATGCAAATTAGAACTTTTTCATACATTTTGGTACTGATTTTGCAGAGAAGTCAGAATTCTTTTGTTTTCTATAAACTCGCCTCTACCCAGTTTGCCGGTCAGAACTTGCTTACGCCGTCCTCACCACAACTGGCTTCACCATAATTATTTTTTAGTTCTAATTTGGTTGTGAAATTTGTAATTCACTGACAACGAGGACAATAATACATTCTTTGGAAAGCTAAATTTCCACAAGTTCAACACAAATAGAGAGTTAAAAAAACCATAGGATAGGGATAGCAGAAGAATATCAATATGGAAAGATACCTCCATAACTTGGGATTTACCTGATCGCAGCTCCGACTCAACAACTTGCACTTTACTCTTACAATCAGAATTGCAAGGAATAAGTCCAATTCCGAAGTTATTTTTGGTATATCCCTGAGATGGCAACCATCACGATGATAAGCTGCTTGAACATCTTGACAGAGACACTCTTTCTTCAGAGATTGGCATTTGCAACGAACAGTGACCTAGAAAAGAAAGAGTTCAGTTCTGAAGATCAATGCATTATACAATAGGTGTAGGTAGTTTGCAGTAGGTGGAATAACACATCACATAACTTAGACGTGTCCCGTTGTAGTGGGTTATGTACTCTTCAATACCGAACCATGAAGTGATAACTATATTATCTCACAATACCTTCTTAGAGCATTTGTCAGGAAATGGGCTTTGACCAGGATGACATGTCTCTGGGCAAAGATGTGTACAATAGGGCAACTTTCTGCAAAACCAAGTTGACCAATAAGCCCCTAATCAACTAGTTAATTTAATGCAGAGATGAGGGAACAGCTAAAGCATCTATCTGCTAATTTCTCAGCTAATTTAATGCGGAGGATGCAGAGAGAGAAAGAAAAGGGTAAAGTTTTGAGATAAAGTTTGCATGCAGGAAGCAGAGTTGGATTGGAGATGGTGTCTGGTTTTGGAAGTGATGGTGAAGCAAGTCCACCCAATAATTAAAAAGGAGAAAAGGTTGAATGAAAGCAGAGTTTTGAGGGATGGTTTGTGTGTGTGTCATAGGCGGGTTTTAAATATTTGGTGTCGGTCGCGTCTTTATTAATTATTATGGTGAGGGGAAGAATGTAAAGGATGATGCGAGATCATCAGGAAAAGCGCGCGGGAAGCTGTGATCATTAAAGCAAGATCATCAGGAAGACATCATCCCGCAAAAGGCATATATTTAACACATCCGATAAACAAATGAGTAGATATGGTCGAAACTCGAAAATGCTTTTACATACACATGAAGATAAACATTCTTTATATCATATCGATTTAATTAAATCAATCCAGCCATTAAACATTGAAGTAGTGCCTTAACGAATTCAATTTCCAGTCATGTTAAGAAAACATTGGCTATTAAAAAAAGATTCAAGGAAGTAGCGTCAATAAAAGTCAAGTTTGTCTCCACTAGTTAGACTTATTTTTTTAAACATATATATCTTCCTATTTTTGTTTGAACAAAAGGTATCTTTATATTAAAAGCAAATCATATCCGAGCATTAAACGTGAATACTTACCCTTACAAGAACTATCATATTATTTCATCACATTGTAAGTGATTTACTCCTTATATTGGAACCAACTTCTTTCCTCACTAATTTAAACTTATATCCTAAGTTCATTACCAAAGGATTTTAACCGAGTCTTTCATAATCCCCTATTGACATATTACTTTTGGTCCATTTAATAGTTTTTCTAATATTTAGTAAATATAAGAATCACCTTTCAATGTTATTATTTGTATCAGCATTGAAATATCACATTTACATAAATTGAAATAAAATTATTCTTACACACTTATTTAACAAACAAACTTCTATCATTATTCCAACTACGCATGAAGTGGAATCAGATCCCATCTTGGAAAAGTAAGGAAACAGGAAAAGCGGAAAAGGATACTGATATGCAAATGCAAACCAACAAGGAGCTCACATGGTGGAGAATTGAAGCGCGCCATCAAAATTTTGCTTAAGATATAATATATATATATATATATATATATATATTAACAAGCTTTACAGCACAAAGCCAACTCTCAAACCCCTCAAAATCACAAGGAAAACAAATCATATCACACATCTCAGAGCATCTTTGAACAGCACTATTCACATCACAAAGCAATACTTACAAAACAAACTCTTAATAACTAATATAACCTTTAAATATCTGCACGGTGTCAATAAAATTCAAAGCGCATAAGAAGCTTTACAGAGTTGTACTTGTCTCCCTTGCGGTTAAATAGGGGAACCGCCCGAATCCCACTTCTTAGCTCTGAAACAGGTAGGCAGGTTTGCCCCCCGAAGTCATCCTTCTCGGACATGTCATACTCGTGAACTTCTATGCGAAGCACAGCCAATTCTGGAAAGGTAAGGGGGAACTCGAACTCTTCATTCCAAGAAGGCAACCAACTGTCCTCTATTGTCTTTGTTTTTCTCATGATATTATCAGCAGGGACTCCGGCGATCCCCACCTGCATAACAGATGATCGATTTAAATTGAAATGAGTAAGTAGTATTTGATCATAGCAAAAAGAACCTTGCTATGAGCATCCCCTGCATTACGAATCTAAATGGAAAGGGGGAATTTTAGCCAGACCTAGGACGTGAAATTCAGAAACGTCAAACATAAGATGTGGCGTATCATGTTAACTAACCCTTGTGTAGAAGTCTGGAGGTGAGAACTGATCAAAGTGCGTATGGGGGAAATCATTGTACCATCCTTCCCCCATGTATACAGTCACCTACATAAGAGTAAAAACAGGATGATCTATGTTCAGTTCTAAAACAGGATATAAAAACAACACCTATATGCGTGCGGTTTGAATGTGCAGAAAAACTAGATCCGATTAACACAGGCTTGGCAAACTGAGTCCGTCGAATCACCAGGTAATAAAGGACTCACCTTCAAAGTAGTCTTCACAGGCAACTCAGCTTTAGGATCGAAGACCTCATCATTCGGACCCGTCTTTAATAGAAAATCGGGTTTTTTAACATAGCCACATCCGCCGTTGGCTTTGAACATTCCTTGCATCAACCAAAGTGATCTGCCGTGCCCCTGTTGTCATGAAATCACCCACATGGAAAACTGGAGCAAATATCTTTCATGATCTTAAACAAAACCAATATAGATATGGCGTCAAAGACCATTGGGAGTCAAAGATATGCGTGATAGAAATCTTCTACGATTTAGCTAAAAGAGTCAATACAAACTCATATCTGCAGGCACGAGCACATACTAACTTTCTAATACTGTTTCTCAGTATAGATCATATTCTTAATTACTCATCCTCCTCATAGTTTACTAACACAAAGGACTTTCCCAAATTTCTTTATGTCCTAGGGTTGAACCTCGCGTTTGCAACTTTGCATCCAATTCTCGTAGCTTTAAGGCTATCAAACTCCCCAACAAAAAAGAAAAAAGGAAAGAACATAAATAATATATATAAATAAAAGAAAAAAGGATATAAATCCCGAGAGAAAGGAAATGAAAACAGGAGAGATAGAGAAAAGTAAAAGGAACCAATAGAAACCTGCATGTTAAATGCAACCATTTGAGCTCCATGCATCCACCCAATCAGTGGGTTATAATTTGATGAAGTAATTCGAGTGCCTTTCGGGTACACCCTTAGTATATTACGCTGAGTAAACCTGCAGAAAAGCCACGACTAGAGCAATAAATACTTCTCAATCCATCTTGATAAAGTTGCACATAGATTGGGTTGGACTGAGGTGACTATCAACTCAAAGCCCGGCCTGAACAAGGCTCACGTGGTCTGTTCTAGCCTGGACTAACCTGGGACAAGACCCAAAAAGCTGGGCTAGAGGTTCCTCCAAAATGATAGTGAACAGAAAGGGAGAAAGTTAACCTAACAACATCCAGCGGGTGCACCGTGCGACCACTGATTGGACCCTCACTAGGTAGGATCATGCGTCTACATTTAATGTTAGAAATGACTCGTATATGATTGCCACCGGTAGAAAAATACCTGTTCTTGCAGAAAAGAAGAAGAAAGAAAGAAAGAAAGGGAGAAAGTCAACCTAACAACATCCAGCGGGTGCACTCTGCGGCCACTGGTTGGAACCCCCAATAGGTAGGATCATTTTAAGAACCACCAACTATGATGCTCATTAATGGTTTACTCAAACGGGATGGAAAAAACTTCTTTCTAAATCTAGCTATGGGGTGGGAGAACCATTCCACACATAAACACCTTATTTAGTATCACATACCGTTCAAACATGGGAATTAGGCACCTCGTATCATTTAGTCTCCAACAATCTTACTGGATATACCGCCTAAATCATGCTATTGTTAACACACCAAAAGTGTTTGCTATGAGCATTGGCTCCGTTAAAATAGCATATAGACGAATGAGCCCCTAGCATTATCAACTATAAAAGTGGCAAGACGCTTAAAGCAGGGTGCCATCATATGCAGGAAATCATACTCAGACAACTTAGTATCACGCCTCAACGCCTGAAGGGTCACTAGAAAATGGTGGCCCATCTAACAATGGAATCTAGTAATTTTGCTGAAAATATAAGAGCTATATTCTGGAAAGGATTCATGATTTACAGGATGCCAGTTCATGTCAAAAGAGCTCATTAGAATCAATTAATACCTGACGATGTCTTTTCCATGAGTTTCAGCAGCCTTTTCAAGCTGTTGCTCACTTAAGCTTAGACGTCTCACTCTATCTGGAACCACTTCGAGACATTCATCTAATCCACCTTTAGGCTTACCAGCATGAATGGCAATTAAACCTCTATATTCAGGAGCAGCATTTTGATTTGACTTATCTGCTTCATCAAGATCTTCCTCGTCATCATCTTCGTCCACATTGCCCTGTTAAAAGTGGTAACAGTATATCATCAACTCTACTTGCCAAAACAGATATGATGGCAATTCATATAAAACATAGCCTAACAGTTTCAGACCTGGTAATCAGCTATACCACCGCCTTTCAGGTTTGGGACCTCCTTCCCCCATGCTTCTTCATCTCCTGAGGCATTTCCCTTCTGCGAATCATCTTCTTTCTCTTTTGCTTCTTTTGCCTGAAGGAACTCTTTAGGTGGTTTGGTTGATATGATAATCCTTTTCTTAAGCGACTCAGGAGAAGGAAATTCCTTCAAGGCCTCAGAACCAGGACAAAATAGCATGTCTCCAAATGTTTGAGTGACCATCTAAATAAAAATTGGAAGAGGGTTGTCAACCATAAGAATGTAATTATTTTGAATTCCGATAAACTCAAAGAAACCAACCTCAGCCACTTTGGCCTGAAGATTTGGAGTGAGGTGGTCTTCTAGAGTTATCACAACTGGATATTCAGACACTTCAAAAGCATACTGCTTGATGGATCTCAAACACTTGATGAGCTCCACAGGAGTAGTCAGCGTCCTATGTATAAAATAATAAATGTGTAAACAAAATTCAAAACGCTCAGGAAAATGCTAAGCTCAACTGGTATATCCAAGCCAGTTCCGCACTATGAATTTTACTTAATTTATTGCCTAAAACAAATCAAGCCTAATCTGATTTTTCGTCAATTATTCTAAATTTCAAAGAAAAATGTAATCTTTTGTCAAATAGGTTTTCCTACAACACATCTACGCATCATCATGACAGAATAAACAGAAGAAGGAATTGTCATCATATGATTAGAGATATTACCTTCCCTAGAAAATTTTCTTCCAGAAAAAGAAAATTGAAGTTATAATGAATTCTAGTTGAAATGTCAATTATGAATTTTCAACCCATAACAATTAAAGTAGCCTTCAGTTGAAGCTTATACCTTCCATGAAGGACGTCCACATTATCCTTTGTGGCATTAGGCCATATGTCCAATTCGATTACTCTCACTCCTCTCTTCAGTGCATGTATGATGGGTTCATCACTGCAGTCACTGCTAAGCTGATTCCCAGTTAGATAGGAGTTATGGCCAGTGTATATGAAATAATGCGACAGGGGTAAAGTCATGTCATGGTGCACCTGGAAAAGAACAAAATAGTGAGAATAAAGAGTAATTATAATTATAAAAAGTACTATATATGTAGGTAATAATGACTTCTGTACGTTTAGATTTGCTTTCATATTTACAAATTGGACCTGAACCCTTGGCTACTTTATCAAATACTTTGCCCCCGTAGCTTACCGGAGGGGGTGGGGAGACGTTAATATACAAATTTATGAGTCCGAAAAGGAAATCTGAAAATAACGGAATATTGTAAATGAAATTAAATAGACCCAAAACCCGTTGCTTAGGTTCGGGAAAAGGCAATTGTGAATTATATAGCACAGATCAATGTAAATGCAAGTGCATACAGCATGGATTAATGGGAAAGCATCAGACTGTATTGAGCACAGAACAGAGTCCATTTGGCTTCACTAGGGGAATATATTTTGGGAAGATTGCACTCTGGTGGCATCTGACAAGTCTCTAAGACTTCTCAATTAGCCACTTTCACATGTCTCTGCTTTTACTTGTCCCTTGACAAGTCTTTGTGCTTATCAGTTATCATTTCCCTTGGTTGGATCTGAGCATGATTCTCCCTGTTTTATGTCTGCCCAACAAAAAAGAGGAGGGGAGCATTGCCAGAAAAGGAAATCTGAAGCAGATGGTTTCCCAGAAATGCCATATGGTTATCGAATTCTATAAAAATCCAGTTCCTTTCTGTTTCACCCGTTCTTTTAGAAACAAGTTCAATTATGGATCCTAACAACAGTAAATAATTTGATCAAAATGCACCCGAATGGAATTAAGATACACTAAATAAAGACCAGACTGTCAAGTAAAACAAGAGAAGGCAAAGCTACCTCGAGAGAAGGTGACAGCGGCGGATTGGCGTCACTGAAGAGGTACTTGAAGAAACCATCAAGATGGAGGCCACCCCGATGAAAGATATTCAAATGTTTGAGGCCATCAATGATGGCCTGCGCTTCTCCCTCGGTGGCGTTCTCTTGTTTCTGCACCTCTATCAAGAACCTCTGGAGGTGAGCAGCGTTCACGAGCCCATTCTCGGAGTACTGTTCGAAAAGAGTCTTGACCTCGGGCGGCGCTTCCGAGACGGCCAGACTGAAGCGCCGGCGGCAGCAGAAGCAGACTCTGTAAGTCTGTCTGGACATAGATTTTTTTCCCAAATTGCAAGAATCGGATATGCGGGAGGGATTGAGGATGAAGGGTGCCTTAAGACGGGAATCAGATGCGTTCCTTGTGAGCGATGACAGTTGATTACAATTTACATGCGAGCAATAATTGTCTCCAGAAAGGTGGGGATGGATACTACGGGCCCTACCTGAGAACCTCCGGCCAACGAGATCGCTGCCACTTACACATTCGAACTCTGATGATTGATCTGTTATCGCGTAAGATCTGTTAAGCAGAAGGATCAACTCGCCTGTAAAGCGTCAATTGGGCATTATCATTGTTAATAATTATTCTTCGATGACCACGACGGAGATGATAGTTAAAACAAATGCATCCCTTTTCTTTTGGTCAACAAACGCGTTTCGTAAATCGTAACTTTCGTTTTTGCTTGCACTCTAAAATTGCGAATAATATAAACAAGGAAGGTTTTGAATTTTTCTGCATTGACGTGTGATTTAAAGCACTTTTATTTTACACAGCAGTGGTATTCTTTCGACTTATTTTTAAGAAAATTAAACACGTAACAGATCCACCCACCAACTCAAGTAGAAAACCCAGAAGCTCACTTATATATCAATTTATCTTTTGCTAAAATTATATATTAGTTTATGAGTCATAATTTCCTCGCTCTTTATTACATGTTAAAGATATGATGTAGCATTGGGCTATTTGTTTTTGGTTATTTAAATTTAGCCAAAATATCTATAGCATGTTTGGAAGTATAATGAATAATAACTTTTACGAAGTTTAAGGTAAAATCTATGTCTTGAAGAATGAATTTTAGGAAAATAGTTTTTACAGATTCTCATGTTAAACCTAAATTTTGAAAATGTGATTGTATTTGTGAAATTACGGTGAAAATAGTTTTTACGAATTCCAAAGTAAAAAATAAGTAGGAAAGAAGAAAGATAAAGAAAGGAAAAAGAGAAAATATAAATTTATTTTGACGAGAGAAAGTGTGATTTGACAATAAAAAATAAATTTTTTAAAATTTAGGTTTCAAACTTAAATTTTGTTACAAAACTTAATTTTTAAAAAAAAATTAATACTTGGACAAAACCTGAATTTTAAGATAAAATCTAAATTTTGAAATCTAACCCCTCAATTGCCATCTTATTTATCCTCAACCTTAGGCATCTCATCTTTAATACGCCGAGAACTACTCAAATCAAGACCGATTCATTCATCAAACGTCTTTTTAAATAAAAGTTATAAATATAAATTTATTTTTACCAACTTGAAAGTTCTAGCAGGGCTTGTTTGGTTTGAGGGTGCAGTCAAGGAAGGGCTGCGCTTGTTTGTTATAAATATAAACTTATTTTTACCCATTTATTTTTTCTTTTCGCTTTTCCTTAAAAATCATTTTTATAACGTTTATTAAAATAAATTTTTATTTTTTAAAATACTCGATCATATGAATATATATATATATATATATGGGAAGGATAATGCAAGCCTGACCTGGACGTGCCTGGATAAGCATGGCATCTCTATCTTTGCTTTCTCTTTCCCAATTAATCACTAACCGCAGCAACAGGCATGCATGTCTCAACATTAATTCAGAAGTTCCAGCTCATCCATCCACCACAACCTCAAAACATATCTTCACGAATGACATTCTGCCTGCAAACTCTACCCTACCTACATGGGAGGCTGATGATGACAACCTTTTCATGCAGTGAATCAAATATATTACACTTCTTAGATTTTCCCAATCATACTGCCTCGAGTCCACTGTCAAACACATCCATGTCTTACTTCCCTCAAAGCGTCCATTCATGTTCATGGGGCCGGCCCCTCCATTAACGCCACTTTCCATTTAGATTCATCTTACTGCCTCTATTTATTAATTACCTTCAGTTTGCACACCGTCTGATTTAAATGGAGGGTAGCTATAGATCATTGGATCTAAACGGAGAGGGGTATCAATGGAGAAGCCCCACTCCATAATTAATGTAAACTGGAATTACTAAGCTCAATTGTGTGTTAGAAGCAACTCACCGCATAAACAACAGCGGTTGAGAAAATTAGTCTGAAAATTACCCAACGATGGCCTAAAAGAGAGGGGGGTAATATGCATAGAACATCAATAGTCAACCCTAAAAGAATCCTTATATGCAGCGTAACTCATTTAAAATATCATGCAGATTTCAGTATTCGCGATTTAGACTCAGTTCAAGTTGAATAAAAATTCAACAGAACATGCTACTGATCAAAATTAAGAAAAAAGATGACAGAAAAACTAAAACAGTACGGTCTCCAAACAAGTAAAATATATCTTACATCACACTATAAGCGCTTGACAAAAAACTGGGCATTAATTGTTCCTCAAATACTATCCCACAGACATGGCTATCAGTAGTGTAAAAGATTAAATTGCTTACGGAATATTATATAGATAAGAACCTTTCCACTTCACAAGGATTACAAAAAGAAAATGATATCTTCTTCACAGGAAAAGGCGCCACTATAGCCTGGGACATGCATCAATATCAAGAACTAAATAGAATACTGCTACGCACAGGTCAAACGCTACATCCATAATCTCCAAATAGAGGAGAGAGAGGTCAGATTACGTTAGTATGATGTATTCAATTTTACGGTCAGCTGCTGGAAAGTAAAGGGCCAAGCTTTTGCTTTTTTCTTTTCGACCTTTAAGAGCGGAATGAATAGAAGGACTGCGTATTCAAGCACAAAGCACAAAATGAAAAGAACAAAAGATTCAGTGATCAGCTAAGCTAGTTTATTATTGTTTTAAAGGAACCTGACGTACAGTCGGGACTCGACAACTTAATTATTCTACGTGTTGGCCAATTGAAAGGCTCTACATGCATAAACACCTACCTACATACATACGTACGTACGTTTGCAAATGACAAATTGAGGATGACGACTCATTGCTTTGCCTTCATCGTCCTTATTGGAGAGGAAACAGAAGTCAAGATGAGCATCAGTGCTATTTTTGAAGCATAGGCACAACAGTTTATTTCCGACCCAAGGACACACACGAGATACAGAGAGGGAGAGAACTGGCCGGAGGAGCAACGGTAAAGTGGGAGGAGAGGGAGTTTTAAAATAATGGAAAGGGCATGTATGTTGAGAGGTGGCGGCATATCATTTGCTGCGTCGAGCGGCAGAGCTGTCGGAGCGTTTGTTGTACATGGTGGTGAACTCGGAGTTGAGATCGGAGTAGATATGGGCGACCTTAGAGATGTTGCCGTTGAGCTCCTGGATGAGAGAGACGTTCTTGGCCATATTGTCGGGGATCCTGGACTGGTGGTTCTCGTTCACCTGCTGAATGAGGAGGCGATTGCGGTCCAACACGGACTGAACCTGTCGGAAGCTGTTGTTGAAAGTGGCCCACGCCTCGGGGTCCCCTTCCTCGGTCTCCTGGACCTCGTCGTCGCACTGGCCGGCGGTGGTGCTGACGGAGGTGGTGGTGGAGGGGTGGTGGTAGCGGTTCTTCTTGTGGCGGCGGCGGTGGGAGGGGTCTTCCATATTTGAGTGAAGTGGGAATGGGATATATGTAAGGGAGGGGGGGAGTGTGAGAGTGAGATGATCAAATATGGGTTGGTTTGGTGAGGAGGGAGTGAGGGAGAGGCAAGGGATATATAGAGGCGGGGCCGCGGGTGGGAAGAAGCTGGAGAGGGAGTGTCACCGGATAAGAAAGAATATATGGCCTCTCCTCTGCTCTCTGCCGCTCCCGGTGGACTGTGATCATGGAGAATCACAGACTGTGGGTGACGCGACCGGGCTCTGTTGCTGGCTGCGAAGTGCAAGTGGGGGAGACGAGAAAATATCAGGAGGTGGTGGGGAACCCATTGGAGAAAAGTGAAAAGTGCAAAGAAAGACAGTGCCAGGGCGACGAAAAAGGGAAGGCCTCTTTTTGCCTGCGTGGGCTGAATCCGAATATTAGAGACCAGTAAAAGTGTCCTCCAAAATATCTCCAACAAATAAATATCGCCTCCCAATGTTCCTCTGGGTCCACCAACTCCTTTTTCCTTTTCCAATTCCCTCAGCGAATATTACGACATTACACTAAAATTATTGTTTTAACTGTTTTTAAATAATTTCTGTGTTGAAAAAATGTACTCTCATCTAATAGTTACATTAGGCTCGCTTCCGCTTGCCGATTCTATTCCGTTATTTTTAAGCTTATCCCTTCCTAAAAGACTATACATTGCATACTTATGTAATGTAATCTTTAATTTTTAAGTGAGTTCTATATAAATTCTTAAAATTTAAAAAAAAAAGTGTTAAACACCGTTCTTCCCTTCATAATGTTAAACAAGGAAAATAAATTTGGAAATATGTAAAAGATGTTGCAACAAAGAAGCTTTATTCCATTAGATAAAATGGACCACTCAAATTATACGATGTCATTGCAAATGATATAAAAGATATTAAGATAAAACTTACTTACCACTTTCCTTTTTTTTTAACCGAGAGAAAAGTTGGGTCCCAGTTTTATTAGAAAAATAGAACTCCTACTTTTTATTGAACCAAACAACTGGAATTAATTCACTCCTCCGTAACATTAAGGCAAATTCAAATTCCTCCCCTGCTTTCCCCAACCCAGAAAACAATGAGAGTTCTAAGTATAATATCTCTATTTATTTTGTCTTTTATATTTATTATTTTTAAACTAACTTACCTAACTTAAAACTCATATAATCTAATATTATATAGAAGTATTTCAAGGAGATTGTCACCTTTATTCAAATTAACTAATTTATTTTATTTTTTTAATCTATTCAACTTAGTTTAGTTTTTCTTTTATTCAAATTAACATACCTTCACCTAACATGTACATGAAGAAAGTAGTTTGTTGATTAACACCTCAACCTAACATGTCAATTTGTTTTCAATTTTCCCTTTATGAATACCAATAATAAATAATTAGTTACTTGTTTATCATGAAACACAATATTGGCATTTTTGCTCCGTTTTAAAAATTGTGTCAAGGGTGCATATGCCAAAAAGTTGGTGAAATGATTTTTACTTCGCCTTAAAAAAGTTGTTAAAGTATCATAAAATGCCTTGTATATTAATTAATGCCTTGCGTTATAAAAAATTTGTCAAATGTGCCTCTGTTGGTAAATATAGTTCCTAAAATACGTTCATTCAATAGCAGACACTAGTTTCCTTCATAACATTGGGTAGAGTACACCATAAAAATTCTCCACATTTATATAAATTACTCCAAAGATTGAATTAATAGATGTCTTAAAAGGCTAGGGAGCAACTATTCAGCTGCTTTCCTCTTTCTTCCAAGAATAGAGGCTTTCCGGAGTCTGGGTCCCCCCATTCGCCACTTCTTGAAGGATGCCATTGAGGATTGAGCTGCATCATACACTACGAAAGGCACGAACATGATTAAGTTAAGCTACGTTGTTAAGATGTCGACTTAACGAAGACAGGAAACGTGTTTTATTTCATAAGTAGAACAAAACTCACAATTGATCTCTTCTTTTGTTAGAATTGACCAGAATTTGGAAGCAGCTGAAAATGCTGCAGAATGAGCCTTGGTGAGGATTTCCTTGTATCTATTCTTAAATGCAGACAATAGAAGAAACCCAATGGTCCGATCACCAACCCTGCCATGAAAAAGATTTACTTTAACTTCAGAGAAATTTGATAGTTATAACGTGTGCTTGTCAAATCGTAAATCAGTTCAGTTTTCTTTTAATCATGAATAAAATCAAATTGAGGACCATAAGATTCAAAATTCGTTAATAATAGCATGATAATTATTTTCTATAAAAGTACTTCACAATCATGATATGCACAATCAATAACAAGCAAATCGTTCGCATACCTTCAATACATGTAATTCCCAATCTAACTAGAGAAATTGCACTGTTACGTACAAGGGTGGATCAAAAATTCACCTCATGCACACGATAAGCAGTAATTCTTTGACATTTCATTTTCATCACTCTCAAATTGAAATTTGGTTCTTGAAATGGAATCTATAGTTATGATGACTAGAATGGGATTTTTTTTTTTGTTTTAAATACGATTGCATGACATGTTTTATATACCGTGAGACAGGATACAATGTGATGGCAAAAAAATGACAGCATACAACGAAAAGTTCACTGACCCATGCAAGATGTCAAGGTAGACAGCAACCGCAAGAAACTGAGAAAATTTAGTGTAAGAAAGACTTACACGGGTGCTATCTTGCATCCAAATTCATAGAAGAATGGACATCGAGACTTCAGATCTACACTCGCACAATCAGCCTGAATCTCGAGTCTTGTTCTGAGATCAAGAAGCACCAACCATAAGAGCATATGCAGGCATAAACAAAGTCAACACTTTATAACCTAGAATTAAACCAACCCAATGTCAACTT
>JANTPZ010002843.1:0-20802 GCA_025593235.1 Vachellia pachyceras
CAAACATGCGCATTAAACTAAAGGAAAATAAATTTCAGCTTCAAATTCATTCTATCGAGCACTAGTAAGACTACTGGCATATTGATTGCCAAAGCAGTTTTACCTAAATGGCAATAATTCAAAACTAATTTATTAAGAAACGTTCTAGACAAGGGAATACATACAATCAAGTTCAAACTCACCTGTAAATTCCTGAATATACTACCTCTCAAGTTCTTCATATAAGTACCAGATATATAATTAATTTATAAATATTAAAAAAATTAGTTAAGTTAGTTATTTATAATAAATTAGTGTTAACTTTCATAAAATAACCTTATTAATCATATGCCACATAGAATCATCCCTTAATAGAATCCCCTAACATATGTAATCAATAGAAACATTTTAGAGGAATAATTTAAATTTGGGAAACAAATGAATTGAGATTTGATATTGAAGATCAAAGAGAAACATTGTCTAGCTAACTCTTACATTACGGATATATATAGGATGAAGTACATTTTAAGTATCCATGTCAACTTAAGATGGCACAAATTGTAATAACGTTGGTGTGTGTTGGTACAGAGAATTAGAGAGATTGAATTTACACGTAAGAATATGAGATGATATCTTATGTGAATTCCAGCTCGGAAGCTATCTACTTTGAGTGTAACATAGCCTTCAAGCACCACTTCTCTGACTGGTCTGACTGTGTGTGTGTGAGAGAGAGGGAGGGAGGGAGAGAGGGAGGGAGAGAAAGATGAGAGGATAGAGATCATTGATGAGGTGGCGAGGGTAAGTGTGGGAGAAGAGAGGATAGAAGAAAAGGACCCACGAACACCACAAAGCCTATCTGTTACATATATATACAGCAACTTTGGATCTTAAGTTTTCTATCTGTTATGGATTTTGGATGCCATAAAGTGTAATCAACTCCAACTTTATTTGCCAGCAACTTACGACTTATGCCTATCCCTACATGTCTCCTTCAACCTTGATCATTTTTATTATTATAAGGCGTTACCCCATCCCATCCTATATGTAAATTATAAATAACCGAACCACGTAGAAAATTAAAGAGTTGGTTAAATTTTGTTGAAGATAATAGACTGAGAAATTAATTAAATTTAAGTATTTAGATATAGTGAGTTGAACGGATGAGAACAAACTGAGAAAGAAAGATACGAAGCTACCCTTAAGATGCAACAAACAATGGCTGCTCTGTGGTTATGGGCTTTTCTCTTTTGCCATAACACACATTCTTATCCTCAAACGACAGTGCCGTTTCCCAGTTTGCTTTGCCCAACTTCCAACTAAGATACTGCTTTCTTGTTTTTTAATTTAATTAATTTGGCAAATAGGATGGTTTAGTATTTATGAAGCTTAAAAGGTATCCTACTTTTTTTTTTGGTTCAGACTTCATTGGCTTTTCTGCAAATCGGATGATGGCTTTGTTTTGTGAATTCCGTTGGGAGTAAGGAGTTTACAGATTCCGAAGTATTTTACAGATTTCAAGATGGTTTTATGGATTTCAAGATGGTTTTTACAAATTTCAAAATGATTTTATCTCAATTTACATGCACCGTTAGAGAACGGTGTTCCCAAATAAGTAACATATATGTGCGTGTTTTGGGTGTTAATTATTTTAACTCTGGAAAAGATTGCAAAAGGTAGTTTCTTACTTACACGATATATGAAGATTTTTCTTTGTTCTAAATAAAATATATGAACGAGATAAACCCAATAAGATTCTCTTGTACTGAAATCACTTTTAATATCTTTTGAATTTTCTTTTAAAACAAGTCGCCCTTTAATCATTTAATAATTAATTTTCCCTGAGTCCATCCGTCCAAAGATAGAACCTTTTGACTTAAACCACGTTGAAAATGATTATTTCATTAAAAAAAAGGCCATATAACAGTAGTGTTGAAGAAAATGACACTCGAACAAATTCAAATTAAATCTTCATACGGACTTTTATTACTTACTATTCCAACTAAAATTTCACGTGAGTGTCCTTTTAAATCAAGTTACGTACTCATTTGTGTTAATTTTTTTAAAATACTCTATTAATTAATTGTATGAAGAATTACCATTTGACGAAAATCCTGGAATCATGAGACAGAGTTGTTGTGTTCATACATATTTTAGAATAGAAGCAAACCATTCAATGAATCCATATATTCATATGTAACCTGAGGGAGTATTTTGAATAAGAAATGAAAAAAAAATGCAATAACAAGTAAGCATGAAATTGGATTCAAATAATTACCAAGCGACAATATAGTAAATGAGATTAAAGATAACGGATGGTTTGAAGCAATGTTAAATGTTTTTTTTAGATAACAGTTCATCCCGGCCGCAGACATACGTATTGTTCAGCGAGTTCAGCCGCACCTTGAATTTCAGAAAATTATCTATGTATTAGAACTATGTGATTTATTTTACATCCACTCATTTATTAATTTTGAACCCACTAAATTTTTACTCAAATTCTTCTAAATAGATAGTAGAAATAAGTTACACTTATTTTCTCAAAAAATAATTTACACTTCATAAATCAGGATTCTGAGTCCGTCATTTCCCGTATTTCAGGTTGTGGGAGGAGGCATGAATAACAGAGCCAAAAACGGAAGCAATTAACGAATGTGTTTGAAATGTGAGATTGGTGAGGAAGCAAAGGTAAGTGCATTGATTGATCAGAGGGGGTTACGTGGTCCGTTGCTTTCGTTACCTGCCACTGCCAAGCCACTTTCACCGTCAACGTTAATCTTGGTCCGAACTTCTAGATGTTACACGCCCTCCTCCGTCTCATCACCAACCCAAGGCAACGGGGAAGTTTACGATCAAATGCCAATAAAATGAATTAATAAATTGAAAATCCTAAAATTTGATAAAATTACGTTTAGATTTTAATACTGGTTGATCCGGTTGTTATTGACAGTTGGTGATGATGTTAATAACAACCGTATCAGATACTGTTAAAATCTGATGATAATTTTATCAATCTTTAAGAGTTTTTATTCATTAATTCTCTCGTTTAAAATTTACCATGATTAAATAGTGAACGACCCTTCGTTTCATCCAATGAATATTCTTGTGCTGTCCCCACACACATAAACTCACGGAGTCTTATTTTTATGGTATTTCTTGGATGTGGGCAACAACAACTTGCCTTGTTGCCTTCCAGGCAATTGACTTTTCACGTCACTGTTAACGCGTGGACCTTATAATTAATGTTTGGTTACCATTTAATTTTAATCACAATGTATAAAACAAATAGACTCTTTGGCAAAAAAAAAAAAACAAATAGACATTTGTAAAAGCCTTGACATGTTACTGGCGTCTTTTTAGACCTTGGCTTATATTATATCTAACCTACCCTTGAAACCTGTTAAAAAATCTAAAATTCAAATAGCAGACTAGCATACCACAAGTAAAAAAAAGGTTAAAATTATATAAGCAGATCTAAATTATACAAAATAAGGTAATAAAAGGTATGTAAATTTATAGATAGGATATACATATAATTACATTTTCAAATCATATAACAAGAATACAAATAAATATTGCTTATAACATAAATTTGTCTATAATATAACATGTGTATGTTTAGGAATCCGTTGTAAGAAAGAAATTACGGATCCGAGATGATTTTATGGATTTTAAGATGATTTTGTCTTGGCCTGCGTGTACAGTTGGAAGAAGTGTTTCTCAAACATGCAACATATCTAACCAATTGTCACCTTCAGCATAACATAAGAGTCGGTTAACTTTTTAAAGAGATTAATGAGCCTGATTAACTAAATATATAACATAATCTAATGATATACATGATTGTTTCATAATGCATGTGATAATTAAATAGTTTTTTTAAATTTTTTAGCCATTCTGAAAAATTTGATTAGCTCTTGAATTAATGATTATAAGTATTATTAATTATTACTAATTTTAATTTTGTCCCTATTTATTTTAGCAGTACACAATAAATATTAAGAAATAAAAACGGTGTAAAATTAACATTATATTTAAGCCAGTTATTTATTATATGCGTGATTATCCATAGTTCTTTAAATTAAAATCATTCAAACATCTTCATTTGCTGATTATTTTGTTTTTTTTTTCTGTATTGTAATTGCAGGATAAAGAGTTTGGGTATCCATCTACCTTTATTGGAGCAGGTCCAAAGGCCCAAAACTATGGTTTGGAGGACAGAAGATGTGTTCATCGTCAGGCCCAAAGATGAGAGGGCCACACCGGCCTATCAGTGTCGGCAGTAAAATATGACTAAAAACCAATCAAAAAGTACAAAAGAATGAGTTTTGTTTTAATTTATATAAATATGATTGACAAACATGCAATTTATTTTACTGGATTTTTTTGGATATCGTATTTTTTAAAATTAGATTTCCTTCTCGGTGTGAATCTAAAATATTTTTTATTGGTTTTTTTAACTAAAAATCGATTTCTTATAATAATTTGAAAATGAGGCCATTGCTACCGGTCTCTCCCGTGGCTCTCTGGCTATGTTCTTCTTGAGCCTACCATAGTGGCGCGCTTTCGAGACTGTGTACTCAGAAGCAGCCATGCAGATATACACACACATATATTGATGCTATGCATCATCCATGAGGTGCTCTAAAGCACTTCTCTTTTCGAATCTGACAGATTGGAGTCTAATGATCCATTTATGGAATTTGAAGTTACAGTACTTTTTTTTTTTTCCATGTTACAAGGATGTTCTTAAATCACTTTTGAGACTATATAAATATCCGTCTCTCACTTAATAAGTATGTTTCTCAATATTCAAATTCGTCCCATGTCATGTTAGTTGAACGTTACTTAAAGGACGAGCTATTGAGGCTTTTTTACTATAAATATCTCAGTTACTAATGAATATTTACGATATAATCTCCCCGTAATTTAATCCATGCCATGTTAGTTGAACGTTAAACCTCTATTTTTTAAAAAAAAATATCCCAACTAACCTTCTAATTGTATTAACTTCAGATTTAAATTTGTTAGTTGGGATTTAATATTTATCTCTTTTCAAATATTTTTCCACATTTTTTTGTCAACTAACCTTATTCAAATTGTTTGCGAATAAAATAGTCATTCTGTATAATTAATTTTTTGATATATTTATGTTATTTTTATTAAGTGCATTGGAATGGTTTTATCCATAAATATATTTAATCTAGCATTATCCCATACAAAAAAAAAGTTCAAATATAACCCATCATAAGCTAGAACTTTCCTTGTTATTTGGCAACAAAACTACCAATTGATGCACAAGGCTCGATATATTTCTGATCTCACAAGTGTTTAACCATAAGGCTCCGGGAAAAACCAACAAAGTTAATATTTATTATTAAAAAAAACACACTCATGCCCCAACAAACGAATGGACCTGTGACCAAATTAATAATCATTAATTGCCATGAAATGATTACGATAAGTATATCACCAAAAAGAATGATTACGATAAGTAAGATTCCAACAAGGAAGCCCGAATTCACGAGTAATGATTAAGCTCGATGCAGGTACTAAATTCCCATAAACACCTTCTTTCTTTTGTCTGACCAACACGTGCATGTTCAGATAAATCTTTATTTCAACGGTGTATGTAAATAAAAATAAAAATATCTCAAAATTTATAGAAAATATTTTGGAATCCATAAAAAACATCTCGAAATTCATAAAATTATCTCAACATCAGTAAACTCATTTCTCCCCACGAATTCTCCAAAACACACAACATCTTATCAAATATAAACAGTCGAGTACAGAGCAAGCTTCATCAAACAGTGCAACAAGGAAAGATACGCTGCATAAAGCAACCTTTTTAGTCCAGTCGCTATAATTATTAGCCAATAAAATTACAACTTGATGGGACCCATCTCCTTTGCCTTGGCCCTTTGTTTGGCAACCCGGTGAAGAAGTACTTATGGGTACTTTTACACAAGCCGAGACAAATATGTAAAAGAGATTGTCTTGTTTTGCAGAAAAACACTGTTGAACGTGGTTATAAGTGCTTATGGCAATTTGCAATTCTGCTTCATTCTCTTGCCAGTGGCTGTCTTTGGCAATGGTCCAAAAAACACAGATTTAGGCATCCAATAAGCAGGCATCTTCTCCCTACATAACTTCATTATATCACACCTGGCTTTAATGTCACAAACGCGCAAGGAGACTCACCCCATTTCTCATCTGGCCTTGCCACCACTGAAGCCTCAAGTATTGCAGGGTGAGAGTAGAGAATATTCTCACGCTCAACGCTACTGATATTTCCAGCCCCAGATATGATTATGTCCTTTGATCTGTCTTTGATTTCTATATATTCATCAGGGTGTTTCACAGCAAGATCTCCAGAGTGAAACCATCCGTTTGCAAAGGTTTCTTCGTTCTCTTTCGGGTTCTTGAAGTAGCCTTTCATCACAATATTACCTCGCATCATGATCTCTCCAATGGCAGTTCCATTGGCGGGCACAGGTTGCATGGTTTTCGGGTTTATGACGTCGAGACCTTCCAAGCTAATGTAGCGAACGCCTTGCCTTGCATGGAGCGGGGCTTGCGTTTCAGGGGGAAGCGATTCCCACTCGGCCTTCCACACACATACGGTGGAGGGGCCATAGGTTTCTGAAAGGCCATAAGTGTGAGTGACTCGAAATCCTCGTTGCTTCATGGCAGAAAGAATAGAAGGAGGAGGAGGAGCCCCTGCTGTATTCACATGTACAACATGGGGAAGAGGAAGAATGGTTTCCTCAGGCCGGGCGTTAACTATTGAGTTCAGTATCACCGATGCTGCACAAAAATGTGTCACTTTATACTTGGCAATGGCTTCATATACTGCCCTTGCTGTAACCTGTATAAAAAGCATTCAGTTGAAGGAAAATAAATACCTAGAGTTATGAATAAGGGTATTATAGTATCCATCAGTTAACAGAAGAGCAATACATATAGCCTTTCGCTTCTCACAGCAAACAATAGTCATTTGAAATATAACAAAAGGTTCCATCTACTATGTTTTAAAATGAGCATATTATCACTTGTTACCTATTGAACAAACCAAAAAGACTAATCCAGAAGTAGTTCTGCAACTCCAAGCAAAATATTAAGGTCAATATGAAGCAGTAATTAGTTCAGTACTCAACACAATGTAGAACAAGAACAAGTCCATTGATTTACCTGGCGAAGGCATATGTTTGTGCCACAAAGAGCTGCAAGGGTCCAAGTGTAGCCCCAACCATTGCAATGAAACATAGGTAGTGTCCATAGATAGACAGGTCCGTTCATTCCCCAAATGAGAGCTCCACTTAGAGACATGAGATATGCCCCTCGGTGATGTAACACCACACCCTTGGGACTAGCAGTAGTTCCAGATGTATAACCCAAAGCAATGCTCTGCCACTCATCCTCCGGTGGTTTCCAAGCAAATTCAGGGTCACCATTTTGTAGAAACTTCTCCTAGTCGATGGCTCCTTTCGCCAAAGCATCCCTTACTGCATTGGGATTACAGTTTTCATCGCCAATGACTATTAACAATGGAGGCTTAAAATTTTTGCTTTTCTCGGACCAGATTTTCAAAGCTTCCTCGGCCAAGGGAAAGAACTCTTGATCCACCATTACAACTGCGGCAGCTGAATGACCAAGAAGAAAAGCTATGGTTGATGCATTTAGTCGAATGTTAACAGTATTCAGTACAACTCCTGCCATAGGAATTCCAAAGTGGGCTTCATAAAGGGCAGGAATGTTGGGTGCAACAACTGCAACCTGTTGACAGGAAAAAGAAAGTTACTTCAGTAGTGAACACACTCTCTAGTACGTGACAGAATACAGAGGCCACCCTAATAAAGGCTCAACACAAGGACAAGACTAGAAAGAAGCCCACCAAGGCCAAAGGATTTGAGCAATATATTTTAACTTAATTTAGAAGAACATGTCCCCAAGTAGAAACACTGCGAATTTTTCTACGCATAAATTCCTTTCTGGGAGTGATTTTAATCACACAGTGAAATTCCTAAAGGCGAGCAATTACTAAATGGTAGTGATTTTATTTCTATTTATCATACAACGGAAGAATTCTTATCTCTGCTTTTGATACGTCCGCTAACTTTGACCATCGAATTACTTCTTTTGTTTAAAAAAATTGAAAAGTCGTAGCATACATGGGACAGAACTTATCCATTTCACTATAATTTACAAGATGACACGATGCTAGGGAATTTCACAAGCTTACGTAACAAACTTGAGTCAGCGGAAGCCAAGGCTGGCTTAATTTAATTTAGCTCGATAAAGATTTGGCGGTCTCATCCAAATAAGACGCTAGATTAGATTCTATTTGGGAACTACGAGGAACGTGGGAATTAACAAACAAATATAAAGCGATCACTGAACCTGACGTGTCTCTAGTCAAACCTGGCGTGTCTCTAGTCAAATCCATTACAGAACAAAACGAAATCTGCATGCAGTCAGATTTGATCATCTCTGGTAGGAAAGGCATCAAGTGGCAGCAGAGGTTAAAGAAATTTGGGATATATTCTATGAATGATTCGTGCCGGTTAAGCTTGGAGGCGGAATCTTTTGTGTATCTATTCTTTGAAGGGGAAGAAGTTTAGGGTATATTCAAAAGCTTCTTGAATTTTCTCACCAACATAAATACAAATCTCTTACAAAAGGGGGGAATCTTAAGTTTACAAAGAGTCAAATCATGGGCCTTAAAAATGATCATAACACACTTCATCTGCTCCAGCTCTCAACTCCTCCCCATAAGAATAATTTACCCATCGGGGGAAAACAAATTCAAGCAATTCATAGAAGCCCCATGATTTTGGAAGTACAGCTAATCGTTTCAAAGAATTTAAAAAAAACACTCTTAAAATTCAATAATATTTCTCTGCACCCAAAAATAAGAACTAACATAGAAATGAATCAACTTCGACAAAAATTCTATATATAGTTATAGAATTTATAATTAATATGCATTCAATCAAGATAAGAGCAATTCATTTTTGAAAATTTTAAATAAATTAAAATTTTAAATTTTTTTTATAAGTTATTTTTGTATTAAACATCAATACTTTTTATCCAAAAGATATTGAAAAAAATAATGATTTCGTAAAAGGAGGGTGATAATGATGGAGCGAAACAATTTACTTTGAGGAATGTATGAATTTGAATCTCCCACCACAAAAATACCCCTATACCGGGGAGAGGCCTACCACCATGCATAGAGCCACATGAACGTACTTCAGCCTACCAAATTTATATTTATGATGAAAGACAAGTCGTATCCAGAAACTCAAAGAATCATTAACTCTTACAAAAATCGAAGTTAAAATTCAGATATACTAGTGAGCGTCCATCGTTTGCTGCTGTGAAATCAGAGTGACGGGATCTTATGACAGGACGAAGAAAAACGAGGATTATTAAAGTTGAGAGAGGAATACCGTAGAGCCGACTCCGATGGAATGTAGAGAAAGAGCAGAGGCCAATGGGCGGCAACGCTGGTAAGTCTGAAGCCAGGTATAGTGGCGGGACCCATGGACGACCGATCTTCTGGTGGGATGTACCTGAGCTGCTCTTTCTAGAAACCACAACGGCGTCAAGGCTGTGTAGTTCGCCGCGTTCTTTGGCAGATCGTCTAGTTGCCATCGTCTCTCTCTCTCTCACACACAATTTCTAATGTCCCTCTCACACTGCAATGGAGCTCGACGACGACGAATTGAATTGAGCACGTTCTGGCCCCATGCTTAATATATATATATATATATACAAGTCCCCGAAGAACGTGAACTCTGATCCAAAAGTTACTTCAACCTTTAAATATAAGTGTGTTGCATGGCTACTCGTCGGCCAAAGTTGGGCAAATTAGCTGCTAGAGGTATTTGTCGATCAAAGCTGGGCAAGTTAGCCGGCCGGCTTTGCCCCTGGTTATCCAGTTGCCCACGTTGCTCATTACACACCAAACTAAAGCAAATGTGAAGAAACACAAACCGGCAGAATGTTCCTCATCAGTCATCAGACAATTCATTTGTACGCTATCAGATTTGTCTCTCAGAAAGTTTTTTTGAACAAACTTTGTTATCTAATTCTGGCACTTTCCATATTCCGGATGGGATGATTTTACTTTATAATCTTCCTGGTTGTCAATAAGAAGCTGTTATTTTTATGAGATTAAAAAACACAGATGCGTTAGTCAATTATAATAAATCTGACATTACTTTTCTGGAGTATCCTTATTATTTTAAGACTCTGCACTCTTTTGTGTTAAACCTATTCTTCATCACCTGGGCATTACATCAACAGAGAGATCGATGAATAATATAAAAGCTAAATAGGTCGATCTGTTTGATTATATGTCTAGAGGTTGGTACATGCATATTGATTGCACCCAAAAATAGAGGCATTATTATACATCATATTCATAGGGTACGTAAAGTGACATAAAAAGTATTTACGATACTATGCTGTTAAATGTATACGCATGCTATTATAATTTCTCCCGTGTATAAAAAAAAAAAGAAGTCATTTTTTAATTATTTTCTCTTATATAAATTTCCCTAGTATATATGAGTATTGGATACTTGATTAGATCTGATAAATAATAGTTTCTGAATTTGATCCTTCTGAACAGTTTCCCTTCAAAATTTATCAAGATTTGATCGTAACGAAGCACACTGATGATACGAGATTCAATAAAGACACGTCTAATTTATTCACACACGTATGCACACATGTAATTCATTCATCAACACAAATAATAAAAATAGTACAGTCATTTATATAATAATGGCCTAGCTATCACATATGTTCTAAAATATTTTTATGTATAATGATTACATTAATTTATAAGTGAGACAAATTAATTTGAAGAAAAATGATAAATATATCAGTTAACTAACTTTTTTAATATTTCCAGAAAATTTAACTGACTCTTATATATTAAAGAATAGAGGGGAAGTGTATACTTTCAATCACCAAATTACCAAAGGAAAAGAATGACATATCTAAAATATAGTACTTGATGCAGTACAAACTCGTACAAAATAACTTATGTTTTAGATTAAACTGATTTTTTCTTCTAGAACTAGACTTATGTTAGGAATCAACGGAGTTTATTGTAGGAGATTTTGGACAAGATGGTGCAGGAGAGCCAAGATTGCTGGACTTAGTGGACACAAACATTTAAAATTGGCAGCTCAATGGAGTCAATTAGGTTTGTTTTTTTTTAACTGTCTGACCCTGCATAAACAAACAAACAACAACAAAGTCTTGCTTAACTAAAGATAATTAAAAAAAATGTCCGAGCCCAGTCAAGCAATGGGATGAATATAAAGAGTAGTGTCTGACCAAGGTTGGTTCAGTTGGAAGGGAGATGATCCCTATCTTCAAGTATTTGAATTAACTAGTAATGGGTTGTTTCAGTTTAATCATTGGTTTTGTGTTTGAGACATGAGCATATAGTTGTGATAATAACTCAAAAGATGCTCCTCGTTATAGGTCAGCAGTTTTATGAATCGAATTAATCGGTTGTTCAGATATTTGATAATGTAATTTATAAACGGTATCGGATGCCATTGATTCATGATTAAAAGGAAGAGATTGTCCCTCACAGCATGACAGATATTAAGTGTCTGACAGCATCTTAATCAAGGGCCCCCTGCTTTCTATTGAAGAGTTTGTGAAGCAAAATATGCACGTGATTTGTGCGAATCTATAAATTTGTCTCAAAAATTTTCATTCAAAAGACAGTATTGCATCAAAAGTTTTTTTTTTTTTGGGGTTCGGATGAAAAATGTTAAAGGCAGAAAATATCAACTATCAAACTTCTATATCCTACGATCTATCAGGCCTCTATGATATGATTCATACCCACCTCATGTTTTTGGGCCAATTCGTGCCCACTTCATTAAATCTACTCATTAACATCCTTGTGCTGTAGTGATCAGTATGGTCTTATATCTAAACCAACTATCTTATTGCTCGAATCTTTAATACTGGAGCTGCTACACTAATTTAAGTCAAAAACGAAAATTGAATAATTAATTTGACTAAACGCGACATGACTCTCCTAAAATATCTTTATATTACATTGGATCACATACCAGTTTATAATTTAGGCATATCAGTTTGAAAAAAATGATAAATCCAATAAAGAAGAGTAATAAAAATCTTATATTTAAGACCATACTTAATCCCTGGTCATCCCTTCTTCTATTATGGATGCACGTAAGTCAAGATAAAACCATTGTGAAATCTGTAAAAGTCATCTTGAAATCCGTAAATTCTTCTTGAAATCTGTAAACTCTTTTCTCCCAACGGATTCCTAAACACACACATTGTATAATCTGTTGGTTACATAATAGTGATGAAATCGGTTTAAATATGAATTCACTGTGAAATACGGTTCTAATAATTTTTCAAAGAGAAAATCCTTGCAAAACGGCTAACTAATAACAATATCTCTTTTTTGGTTAGATATTTGGCCAATCTATAATCAACCTCCACCCCACATAATTGATGCGGAGGTTGTTGGCAAAAGTTTAAAAAAAAAAAAAAGATGTGGAGGTTGATGAAGGATATATGAACGATCTGGTTGTGTCATGTGTGAGTATTTTTTCGTTTTAAGTGAAAGAATGACTAAAATTATTATTCAGAAATGGATACCAATGAACTATACTTTCAAGAGGGAGAACATCTATATATCTATATCTATATGTAAAGTCTAAACCAAACCCAAAGAGAATATAATGGAGATATGAATGGGGAGAAGACCGAAAGGTTTGACCAGTAAGCAATGAACACTTGTGACTCTGATTCACACGCTCAACCACAGACGGGTTTGACCAATTAAGATTGATTGTGACTTTGGCTTCATCCCCACACGTATCATGTGTTATGGGCTAGTAAATATCCACGGATTCAACATTTATCACCAAATATGAATAGTCATATTCAACGTTAATGTCCCTTGGTTTCACCAATGCAGCAACACGCCCACACGAAAATGGGGCCGTTTGAGAATACGATGTAGAAGTGTTAACTACATGCTCATTCTATTATACACACTGTTTATATATATTATTGAACGTTAAATGTAAGTATGTTTTCTCATCGAATTTTAAATATTGATTTATCACATCGTGAAGTATCATCGTATTTCAATGAATCTAATCTCCATTTTCCATCTGTTGATATTGTCGTAACATGCTTCCGTCTTATTCGTTATTTGTTAGCTTCAATGCACAGTTAACGCTAACTATTTCAAAGACTTTTTGGCAATTATAAATAACTCAAAATCTCACGTTACAATGGTCGAAAACCATGTCATTGAAATAAACTGTTGCTGGTTCTGTACATCTTTTTCATATAACGGATTTGTTTGGAAAAATTTATTTATTCCTCAAAAACACGTTTAACAGTGTTTTTTCGTAAAACGAGATAATCTCCTCTATATATTTATCTCGACTTGCCTAAAAATACTCTTCTACCGCATTTCTAAACGGACACATATGGCTGGTATTTTATTAACACCGTTGTGGACCCAATTCATTAAGACTTAATCCACAAAGAGCTATCACCTTTCATAACAAGTACACTTCGTTGAATTCAAACCCTTGTTCTAATTATACATCACGACAACTCATCACTTTAACTAACAATTGGTTGATGATTTATTTATTTCATTTCAGTATTTTTAAACACCGTACATCATGTGTTTATTTAGATGAACGGTAAAAACTATTTTATTAACATGGTATACAACTTACAGGATAAATATGTAAAAAAAATTTATCTCAACCTACATGAACACATGTTTATAAGAGTAAAGTAAATAAAGCTCTTACACATAAATTGATAGACATGATTAGATTCTTTGGGTGTCTAAACAATGTATTCTTTCATATTTTATTCTTGAGAGAATTAATTTTTTCTTGAAAAATGCTTGGATTATATTTTTTTATAGAAATTAATTAGATTATAACAACACTCATGTTCTTCAATAAATCTGGCTTAACTCATTTTTTTATCTAAAACCTTGCTTAACTCTCAAACTATGAATTTTAGAGTTAACTTTTCCCTCTCTTTTTTCCCGGAATTTTTCTGTAAAGTTGGATGATTATTGGCCATAATTTTAGTAAAATAATGAATTATAGGTATAAACAATTTCCATTGTAAATAACCACCTCAACGTCGGGACCTCAAGGACTAGGTCACATCTGATACGAAGGAAAATAAGTCCCACACGACTTAATTCGTACGTTGCAATATAGTTCCTCTCTTTTTCAGTCAAATCAATCACTTTCTATTTTTCTTAACCATCCCTGAAATTGTTATATTCATGCGTAATCTATTCTACATGATGCAAAACATATGAAAGTCAGCACCTCGCTTATTTGAGACGTTACGAAAAGTTAACAATATTTTTTATAAAGTGAGATAATCTTCTTCATATATCTACCTCGACTTACGAAAAAATACTTCTCTGTCTCGTTTTTAAACGGGCATAATATATTTACAGTAAATTGTGAAAGTTTAAATTTCCTATAAACTATGAATCCACGTTCAAATTATTAATTACTAATATCTATAAAATATAGAAGACATGATTGGCTTTTGAACAGTCTACTATAGTTTTCTCTAAAAGACCCCATCTCTAATCTTTCATGTTTAATTCGAATAACGTTTCTGTTTCCTTATTTTATCTTTAAAATTAGTTTGTAGAATGCTCCCATTAAATCCAATGCCAATGCCGATCATGTTATATATACATGCAATTTTACAAATTGTCTGCCTTCTTAAAACCTTTATATCATACTTTAATATATTGATAGTTGGCATGTTTTAATACTCAATTATTATTTCTTTGTCTTGCATTATCTTTTATTAATTGATAAAAAGTGTGTAGAGTTTGGGGCGAGGGTTGAAGAGAAGCTTGCATTCTCTTTACCGGTTTGTATTAGCAGTAAAAAGCTGCTTTTTCAACCTAATTTATAAAATAAATTTTATCTCAATTTACGTGAATATAATCTGAATGTTCCAATTATTTTGTTGGACCCGCAAGTCCTTATTAGTTTTTTCTTTTGCTTTTGTTTTTCTCTTTAATAAAAAAGAAATTAAATAATACACAATATTAACATCAATTAAACTAGAGTGACGTTGATCAGCAAAATATTCTTATAATCATAAAACTTAGTCTAATTTTTTTATATTTATCATGTCAAGTTATCTAATCACATGAAGTCGTGTATTTTATTATGTTGATTTATAGTCAAATGGTAATATTTCAAAAACATAACACATGATTAGGCGTGATTAGAGAATTTAAGATATAAATAATTTAACATAAATATTATCATTTTCAAAATTAAAAGTATCAATTAATTCCGTGAGCTTGCATTAAATCCAAAAAGTTACCACAACCATTTGAGTAAATTGACAATATTCAATGGATTACATATACAAGAACGATAACATAAAATTGACATAAGAACTTACAAATTCAACTGAAGTTACGAATGAATCAACTTGATATGATATTAAATCCAAAATGTTACTATGTTCAACGGTGTTTTTCGTAAAACGAATTAATTTCCTTCATATATTTATTTTAATTTATGTAAAAATATTTATCTACCGCATTTTCAACAGACACATTATAATTTAAAGATATAAAAGCGCTGAATTCAGTGAATCAACTCGCGTAGTTTCACAGCGTGTTTATGGATAATATGAGTAAAGCCATCAACAAGACTACTTTATTTAAGCGACAGGAGCCGACAAAAGCTATATGAAAAAAGCATATCAAAGACCGAAAGTTGTCGGCACAAAAAGCAAGGTTTAAAAGCAAACAATTAAAAAAAAATTGTTCAAATTTCAATTTCATCTATACAGTTTAAAAACTACAATTTTATTTAATTTATTTTATCACAGTTAGTTTTATCAAACAAAAAATTTATAGATTATCAAATATAAGTATTGATGGTACAGTCAAATGCTGATAAAATATGGTTTAATTTTAAGTATTTATTTTAAAATTTAACCATATTTTGTTATCATTTAAATGTAGAATTATCATTGAAATTTGATGAGTCATCTTTTTTCGTTAAACGGAACTAATATTGTTAAAATGAAATGATTAAAAATGTACTTTTTAAACTTAATGGATCAAATTAAAATTTTATATAAATTTAAAGAATCAAATGCATTTTTAACCTAATATAAATTTCCATGCAAAAAATAATAGAGAAAATTGGGGATAAATTCCTAGTTGAAGACTTAATTGACCATAAGATATGGTTGAAGGGGGATATGAATTTATATATAATATTTAAAAGAAAAGATAAAATCACCTTTAAAACATTGTTGAAGCATGTATAATTGCATAAGCAGGAAGTTCAATTGCATATTTCACATTTTGCATCTTCTTGAAAATTCACTTTCATATTATGGAAGCCCAATTACACATGTAAAGAAATCTCAGTTGCATATTTTTTCACTTTGTTATTTACACCTTTATGGAAGTTTATTTCCATATTTCAAAAGCTCGGTTGCATGTTTACCATTATGTATCTTTATGGAAGTTTACTTGCATATGGTGCAAGCTCATTTGTATATCCTAAAAGATTAGTTGCATATTTTTTCCATTGTTATTTCTACCATTGTGGAATCTCAATTGCATATTTGTCATTTTTCACTTTCATAGAAACTCACTTGCATATCTCGAAAGCCTAGTTGCAATGTAGGAAGCTTAATTGCATATTTTCACTTTGCACACATATATATCCCTGTGAAAGCTTAGTTGTATATTTGTCATTTTGTAAAATACATATAACAAAATAAAAATATATAACTGAACTTTCTACATTTGCAACCGGCTTTCACAATATTTTAATGGTAGTTTTATCTTTTATTAAATAATCATATATCATTGAGGTCACTCTTTAATCAGGTCCTTATGGTTAATTAATTCTTCAATTTATCCCTAATTTTCTCAAAATAATAACAGATTTATAAGCTGGTTATTGAGACTGTTTTTTTTAATAATTAAATGCCTAGCTTTGGACCTCACACAAACTTCCCTGTGCTTTTGACTTTTTTCACGTGACATGGATAAGCTTATGACATGCCATCTTGTTCGTAAACGATAAAGAATATGAGCTTTTTTTGGGCCAACTATAAATGATAAGACTACGATAAGACTAACTTCTTAAATATTACACGAGGTGGAGGAAGCACAAGTTATTCACTCAGCTTCGTAGATTTGTTCCGTGGAATGATGGTAAAAATCAAATGCATATTTAACAATATTTTTTTAAAATGAGATAATATTCTTTATATATTTATCTCAATTTATATAAAAATACTTCTCTACCGTATTTTTAGTTGTGCGCAATTTTTTCAAGTATTCTCTGCTTCACATGTTTTTAAATCGTACATGTATATATATAGGTAGTATATATATTGAAAAGATCAATGATTATGATCAAGTAAAATCGTACAGCGTTGGCAAAAAAGTAAATCTTAATTAGTGAAACTGAATTTATAGCAACTGAATTTAAAATTAGTGAAACTAAATCTTAATATGTTTTGAGTAAAAATTTAGTGGATTTAAAATTAGTAACTGAACCGTGCAAAATAAATACTATGATACTAATATATATTAAATTTTCTAAAAGTCAAAAGGTCCGCTACGATGGTTTCCCATGTGAAGACAGGCATGCATAATACAAAAAAAAAATCGTGCTGCCATTTTTTTTTTTACGAAAGTGGTCCAATGTATCAATAATTTGGATATGCTAAATAAATCATATAAATTAACTACTTTTGATAAATGCAACATTATTCCTGTCTACCAGCTTTATGTAACATTTATTAACTAATTTTTAGAAACTCAGATCTAATATCTGCGTTTAAAAAAACCCCAGCTCTGACAATTATTTAATCAGGAACCATTTATCAACTCAAAGTAACTCAATCACTCTAATAAGTATTGAATCCGAATAAGTTGAAATTTAACGATTTAATTCACTGATTAAGAGTTCTATATTTTTAATATTAAATGTTTTTTCTTTGACTGGATTAAAGAAACCGCATTCTTCAAATGCATCGTAGATTGAGGTAAAAAAACCGTCAACCGCAATTTTTGTTTACAGGGACTGTGTGTGTGGTTGTTAGGAATGTGACATTGAAATACTTTTCCGTAACTCCGAATTTTAAAAGTGACATGTGTACTGTCAAAGAGGCCAAGGGGGCGTTAATGGGTACTCAGTCGGTAGCCCTTCGCCCTCAGTTCGTCGAAGTCTCGTTAAATTTAGGTTTTCATTTTCACTTTTCCAACAAGACATTTTAAAAATGAAAAGCAAAGTAAATTTTAATTGCAGTTTGTTTGAGGCAGCCAATCCACGACACTTCAAAAAGTCTCTTTAATTTCAGACTGCCTGACCGACTTGCAGACGATGTCCATGAGCAAGACCAAAAACAGGAGCTCTGCTCAAAGTTGCAGAACAGAGTGATTGTATTTCAGCTTTGATTCCCTTTGTCAAGTTTCTCTCTCTTCAATCAGGTAACCCCCTCATCTTTTCTATGGTTTTTCGACCCATCCTTGGATTTTCCTCACCTGGTTCAGCTAAAATTGTTATCTCTGTCTTCCGAATTTCTCTGCATTTAAGGTTGTGAGTTTTGCAATGGTTAACTGAGCACCGAGAGGCCTTCAAATTTTATGAGGGGTTTCCACAATGGCAAATAACTTAACGGGGCAGCTTGTTGGTTCAGAGATACATGGATTCCATACATTGCAAGGTACTTACGTACTTCTACTCCCTCCTTCTCTGATCATGCCAACCTATTAGTCAACTTTTCTAGCCTTTTAAGCGAAAAAGGACCTGAAGCTTCGAAATTCAGTCTGTTGCCTCTGCTGTGTTTGTTGCCTGTTTATTGTTTAGTTTTGTTGTTTTTTTTGGGGGGGGGGGCGATTTTTTGCTTGCTTTTGGAGTCAGTTTGTCTTGAAAAATGCGAGGGTGAAGTTTAGAAAGCGGCCTAGAGGCCAAAAAGAAACAGGGTTGCTTCTAAATTATGTCTCGTGAATGAAGTAAAAATTACTGGAATTTCTGGATAACGCCAATGGTATTACTTTACCTTAATTATCAACGAAAATGAATAATCAATATTGGAGGATACTTTTTTTTGGTGCATTTGAAATGATGTGGTTTCGGCAAAGCGGAAACCCCCATGGGATATTTTTTAGCGTTTCCTGAGAACAATGTGGAAATGTAAAATGGACAGAAAATTGTTTCTTTCTTTTTTTTTGGTGAAATAGGAGACCCAACCAACCCGGTATCCGACCCTTTGGCCGACTAATCACGGGGGGGACAGTTCTGGGTTATTTAGGCTTCAGCCCCCTCCCAAAGGTCCTGCAGGAGATCGAACTCTATTCGTCCTACCAAGCTCAGCCCCAATCGCCACTGAACCAGGATGACTTTGGTACAGAAAATTGTTTCTTGTACTAGGGTAAAGTGCCCAGAATGTAGCATTTGCTGTATGTTAGCATCTCGTGCAGTGAGGAGTGGAGGGTAGTGGTGTTAGAAGCTTGGAATTGAAATATGTATGTTGACTTCTGCTAGATGTTCAGATAGAATGTAATAACATCAAGCTATGAAACGCCTCTACTTCTCATAAATCAATTGAGATATCTTTTAATTTCGCCAGTGTTTAGACCCTACTGAAAGGAAAGAAAAAAGTAATATATTTGGATCTGGAATGATGGTTTGTCGTAATCCTGACTCGATACAATAGTATATCATGGGGTTTGATACGATAATCCTTACTTATACCTCTTGACATGAGGTTGAAAGAAAGCTGACAATTTATTAGTTCTTTGTGCACTTTTGTTTTCCCAGCTGTAAATATTACCTGCACCACTAAGTGATTGATTAGTGATCAATGACTTCACTTATCTGTATTGACCCTTTTCTGAAGTATTCCTTCTTTGTGGCCCAGAGCTGGATGTTAGGAGCACTATGGAGGAAGCAAAAAGCAGATGGCTTCGCCCTAATGAGATTCATGCTATACTTAGTAATTACAAGTATTTCACCATCCTTGTAAAGCCAGTGCATTTACCTCCAAGTAATTATCTATTTCTTGCAGCAGCATGATTTTGGTAAAGTGGATGTGCATGCATCATTTTCATGCTGATCCATCATTCATTTTCATATTGTCTATTAATCATATTTATTGCTGCCTGTTAAATTTCCACCAAACAGTTTCCCTTCTGATAGAATGGTTTTCACATGACATCGTCATGTCAGATCATTTGTCAAAGCTTCTGCTGTAAATATTGCATGTTGTGAGATTTGTATCTAAATGTGTGTAAGTTGTGAATGAAGCAACCTGGGGTCACACTGTTATAACTCCATTCTTAACATGCATTTTGATTGATAAAAGGTTGAGTGAATGTTTTTAGTCACTCATGAGTTCCAAGTTTCCTGTTTAGTTACCATTTTATGATGTCAAACTAGGGACACTGATATGGTTTTTTCAATGTTAATGAAAAACAGGTGGTACTATTGTATTATTTGACCGCAAGATGCTTAGGAACTTTCGAAAAGATGGATACAACTGGAAAAAGAAAAAGGATGGGAAAACTGTGAAGGAAGCTCATGAACACTTAAAAGCGAGTCTTCTCTTTTCCTCAGGGTGTTCATTTGCTTTGATGTTAAATTTATGGCACCTAATGTATCTCATTTCCTTAAATTGTGTCAAAGAACATTAATCATGTTATGGTTATGAAACAATTTACCAATATGATGAAATCCTTCG
>JANTPZ010002844.1:0-19375 GCA_025593235.1 Vachellia pachyceras
AAGTAGAAACCTGAAAACACATCCCATCTTTATTATAGCTGCAGATAATCTCACAAAAGAACTGTAGTTCTTCTGTAACCTTTGAACCACCATTTCATCACTTTCTTAAGGGCAAATGCATAAATTTTGAGTATAACAACCTAATTGCAATAACCAAAATGTACAAATGAAGCCACATCAATGATACTTTCTCATCTGAAAACTTAATGTCAGATGAAAACAAGATTGTAGCAGCTTAAAATGATTGAAAGCAAAGATCTCAAATTATAACGGGTTTTCTGAAATGAACCGAACAACTCATTGTTAGAATTCTTAATCACTGATATTTTTCATCAAGCATTCATTTTAGAGGCATAGAGCATTAAAGCTGAATCAGAAATATGCTTAAAAGGTAAGTATACTGAGTGTACAAGGCATGAGTATCAGATTCAAGGGAGACAAGCAACGCAAAACATCCAAGAGAGGGGACAATAAATCAGATGAAGGAAAGTACGCTTCAACAACCCATCCTCTACATAACAATTGCATGTACAAAATCAAAATATGATGATCGTTAATTTGGCTCCTTCTGAGATAAAACTATTCATTTAAACCAAACGCAACACCATAAAACTTCAGGTTCAAAGAAGTTGCTCAATTATGTTATATGCTGAAAAGTTAGACCAACACAGCTCAGTTACCAATAAAAACATTCCTTGTCTTTTATTTTTCTTTCTTTTCTTTTTGGGCGTGCGCACATGTTGTCTATGATGCTAGAGTATGAACATCATAACAGTAAGAACCAATAATCATATTTTGAAGAATATTATAGTATAAAAACCAGACTGAACACTCCAAGTAAATGTAAAGACTACCCTTACAATTACATATTATAGTTTATGAATTTAATAGTGCGACTCCATCACAGAAGCAGCAGTTTTTTCACCGTTACTATAACTGATGGTAGCATTCAGCTAGTTTGTCTAGGACTAGACCATGGTACTTCACCAAAAAATGGCCAAAAAAAGCCAACATAACCCTGATAACTGCCTCCCAACAAATTAAATAGTCACCAGGATTGTGACTTCCATTAGAATATATATCCATATCACACTGGACAATTGGCCAACTTCGTCCAACTATGCAGTAGCATCACTTTTAGAACAAAAGCTAAGACACAGTGACCTTTGTTTCCATAATAAGGAACTTGGATGGCCAAGCTTAACCATCAGGTGCATAAAAGGGAGTACGAAACTAGTTAATGGATCTGTGAAATCCTCTAGCCAATATGGGGAGATACGATAATATACTAATAGACGTAGCCACATAGTATAAGCAGTAACTGATTTTGACCATTCAAATTAGCAAGAGTTCAAGAGTCAACAAGATAAAAATCATTTGAAATTATCAGATAACTGAAACCATTAGTCAATGCGACAATTTCCATAAATTCAGACCGCATGTTTGTATATCTTGAACTCCATCTGCAAAGTAGTTGGTAAGTTCCCAGAATCTAGGTAGCTTACTAATCTCTCCTACTCTCCCTCTCAGGAAGAATCTCGCCAAAGATGAGTATAGAAGCCTTAGAGAATCTCTGAACAATATTTAACTTCTCATTCATTCATCGATGCTTTGGCTACAGTAGGACATGATATTTATAATAACAAAATAGTAATTGACTCCCTACAATCTTGAACATTAACCCATGATTGATCCATGACTAACCATCAATTAGTGCACCTATTATCTTGCTAACACAAACTTAATAACAATAATTAATTAAAACATAATAATAATTAATTAAAACATATACAGACCCTCCTAAGCCTACGGTATCCTATCATTTACTCCCCTCTTGAAAACCGCCTTGTCCTCAAGGTGGGATTGGAGGGACCCAATGTGTGTCCTCGACAGGTTCCAGGGAAGCTGGAACAGAGTCGCCGACTTCCAGCAACAAGAATGAGGCTGAGCACCGGTGGCCTGGTCTGAAGGGGGAGCCACACCGAAAACAAAGCCCTTTATCTCTCCGCTGTTGCTTGGCCTGGTCTGAAGGGGGAGCCACACCGAAAACAAAGTCCTCGGTGTGGCAGACGTAAGCGGCCGCAAGGGAAGGGTCGGGGGAACAAGCGATGATGTTGAACCAGAAACGCACCTCACAGGAGAAGCTCCGCGTCGGGTTGGGTCATCCATTGGCGCAGACTGGACCACATCTTGGGCTCACGATGATTCCTCTAAAGGAGCAGACCAGGTGGAAAATGAAATTGCTTGAGCCCACGGTTCAGCATTGTCTTCTCAAATTCCAGAGCAATATTGGCAGCTCGGTATACGGATCGAGGCTTGTGGATCCTCACCTCTGAGCGGATGTCTTCCCAGAGCCTGTGTAAGAAGACCCTAAGGAGGCAATGCTCCGGCTAGTTGATCACTCTGGCGAGGCGGCGCGCCCATTCCTGGCGATATTCCTAGATGGTACCGGTTTGATTGATGTTGCACAGATGCTCATCAGGATTCAAGTACTCCGGCAGCCCAAAATGTTCGGTGAGCGTTCGCACCAGTTCATCCCAGTAGAGCAGCGTGCGTTCGGCATTTACCCAGGAAAACAAGTCCAAAGCGTCGCCTTCTAGATACATTGCAGCGATCTCGACCCTGTCGTCCTCTGGAGTTGCGTAATACCGGAAGAATTTTTTGGCTTTAAGCACCCATCCACGTGGGTCGCCACCGCTGAATTTGGGGAACTCGATTTCTACAATCGGAGGCCGATGTCGAAGGAATGCTACATCGTCGTCCCTTTCGTCAGCCCAACGCCTTCCTTTCCTTCCGTTGTGTTCGCGTGATTGCATCTCCAGTGCGGTAACTTTCTCACGCAACTCGTCCAGCGTATCGAGATTGGCAGTAATGGCTGCCAATGATTAGGCACGACAGCGTTGTCGCCGGCAGTGGAGTGGGTGGTCACCATGGTTGGGCTCTAATACCAAATGGTAAGTTCCCAGAATCTAGGTAGCTTACTAATCTCTCATACTCTCCCTCTCAGCAAGAACCTCGCCAAAGATGAGTATAGAAGCCTTAGAGAGTCTCTGAACAATATTTAACTTCTCATTCATTCATCGATGTTTTGGCTACAATAGGACATGATATTTATAATAACAAAATAGTAACTGACTCCCTACAATCTTGGACATTAACCCACGACTGACCCATGACTAACTTCCACTACTAACCATCAATTAGTGCTCCTATTATCTTGCTAACACAAACTTAATAACAATCATTAATTAAAACAAAATAATTAATTAAAATAGATGTAGACCCTCCTAAGCCTACGGTATCCTATCAGTAGTTTACTCCAAATTCAATTATGCAATATTTGCAAGACTGAATCACCAACCAGAAACTACTCAGAATAAAGTGATCCTGGCCAAAGTCTACAAAATAATATTATCAATAGGGGATTGAAAAAACAGCCTTCAGTTGTTCTGAGGAAAGAGGTGAAATTAAAAGTACAAAATGACCAGCACTGCCCAATGAACTTGGACATAAGCTCAGGGGAAAATACTGCTTACACAGCAAAATGGCATCTGCCATGCAAGCCATCTACCACATGACAAGGCAGAAACTACATTCCATGAACAAGTAAAACACGAGATGCACATATGTAGTTTATGCACACAATTTCAAAAGTAGGACATGATTGTAACAATGGATATGGATGTTCTAGTACATATGTACACAACTATGACAATTGGAAAGAATCAGTACCTGTACAACAGAGGAATGAAGATAAAAGTTGTGGGGTACAAGAGTTGCTCCCAAAAGACTCATAAGCACAAATGCACTCTCCCCACTCAACTTTGTTAGTACTCCACTTGTGGATACTGGAATCTCAGGTCGACTTATTATTACCCCAAAAGCTAAAAAAAACAGTATGAAGCCAGCAACAAAGAGGGCCAGGACTTTCGCCATCCCGTTGTCCTAAACAGAAGGAAATTGAGTAAGATGCTGTTGAACAAACAAGTGATGAATGAGCATCTAACAAGACTTACAAGAAGAATGGCAAGAGGCAAGTGAAAAGCGGCACTTGTAGCAGCCAACAAGACACAGGTGAATAAGTCCCACCCAAAAATTAGATTTAATACATGAGCCATGCCCAGGATCTTGCAAAGTGAGTAAAATCATTGTCAAAGCCAAACCAAAATAAAAGAATATAACAGGTTAGAAGCCAAATCTCCAATGATTAGAAAGAATGAGATTAATACCAAATCAAGGTCTAGCATAATCATTGAAAGCTCTGCTTGAATTCCAATGAACATACATGTCCATGCACCATACTCATCTCTGCAAATCTTCGATATAGAGAATGGAAAATTAGACTATAACCATTATGCACCACAACCCAATTGTATGCATGTTCTAGATTTGGTCATGAAAGCATGTATGAGGTCTAAGTGCACGCCTATTTTTGCATTGCAAGGTGGAGAAAGAGAAGATTTCAGTATTCAAAGAAACAAAAGAAAAGAAATTGGGGATATCACTATGAGGTCTGAACAAAGGAATGTAATCATCAAAAAGTCCTACAAATGAGCTGTATGGATTGTTAGGCATGTTGGCATTTCCCACACCAGAACTTGTCATTGCATGCTGCTTACTTGTGATACTTTTTAATCATTACATTCTTTCCTTGGAACCCCTTACTATTTTCGGAAAGAAAAATCAATATTCAAGGTTACCATCAGATGGAATGTTCTAGAAGGATCCAATTCAGAAAAACAAAAACTGAGATAACAAATAATATTAATTCTGTAAAAAAACAAGTTAATTTATGATGACATCTCCATTCTTTCCTGTTTTCTTCATGAAGGTAACATAAAATATAAACAGGGGAGGAGAAACGAAATGAGGAAACAAAGGCAACTGAGAAGGATCCCCTTATAATTCATTTTAATATGAATGAAACAACTAATAAGAATACTCTATATCTTTGCTTCAAAGCATACCCAAAAGGGTAGAACGCAACCTCAAAGGGGCCTATATAGAATTTCCATAAACTTACAACTTAATCCATTAAACATTAAAAAGGTTATGGCTACTTAAGTATAAAGTCTCGGATTCAAGTCTGTGAGTATAAAAGATACTTTTGGGAGAGCTAGCCCTGTTTCGGCCCAAAATACTTGAATCTAACTGGTTGCTACAGATATTAAATACCATTTAAAAAAAAGATGAAATCATCTAGTTTCTTCAACATTGCCCACCAACCTTTGACCACCCAAATTTCAAATAATAAGATCACTTTAGTTTCACTATTATGCACTAGAATTGGAAAGCTAAAACTTAGCTGATATGTAAGATGATATGGTACCTCTGCAAGATCTTTTCCAGTAATTGCCCCAATCTTAGCTGATATGTACTGACATAAGATAGCAGCAATGTTGAACACAAGCATGAATGCCATAAGATCAAACCCAAATCGTGCACCACCTTCAACTGTAGCAGCCCACTTTCCAGGGTCAATGTATCCCATTGAAATCATAAGCATAGGTGCAACAGCGTGAAGGGATCGATGAAGAAATGAAGGCAGGTGGTTAGCATCCGTTGGCTCTGCCTCCATTTTGTTGTTCATCACTTCCAGCAACAAGGTTTCACAGAATTATGGTAACGCTTTGAAGTTGCAACACCCGTGACTAAGTCATATATAAATTGCACTGCCGTCAGCCACAGGTTTTTTGGCACCACTAGTGAATAATTCATCCATCACCAGTCATTCATAGAAATGTCAACGGCTTCAATAATCAACTTTGACTTGCTAGAACTCTGCTGATGGAAAGGCCGAGCTTGTCAACTGCAATCGTAAGTAATAGCACCTTAACAATGGCTTCTCCTCGTATGCTGGCCCGTTATCTCACATAAACCATCAGATAGCAATCTGCTATTTTGAATCAAATCGACCACCTTTGCATTTTTATTATAACCCCACTACCAATTTTATTCATGGCCCCAAGTCCTGAAAATAACTGAAAGTCAACCCAATTTATGACAGTCTTCTTGAAGACCTAGGGACAAAAGGATCTAACGATCCGTGGTTGATCCACTCGCTGCCTCCTCAGACTTCGCCAATCCTGTAACTAATTGGTAAATGTAACAATGTTATTATATATAAAAAAAAAGATGATGAAAGTACGACAAGTCCTATTGGAAAATACATATAGGATTGGATTAAAAGAAACGCTCAAAAAAGGAAATCGCAAAGCAAAGTTTTATGCAGTTTGAAACTCTTCTTTGACACCAACACTGAAAACTGACAAGGCAACCAAGTTGTCCAAAGTGCTCCAAAAAGGTAAGAGGAAGATTGTATCCAGATATTTGGTAAGCCCTCCTTACAGAACTCTTATATAAAGAGAGTTAGCTTTGACAATCCTCATGAACATGTAAACAAATATTTCAGCATCTCAGCAAAGTAAAAGGAATGATCAAAGTCTTATAAGGCTTCACAGAGAGGACAAAAATAAAAACCAGTAAAATATAATCAGTTCGAAGAAAAAGGAAAACCTTGTTCATATATGCAGATCCCAAAGAAGGGGAAAAGGGACAAAGGCAACCTAAAACCCTACATTTAAAGCATGAATAACTAGAAAAAGAGAGAGTGAAAACGTTACCTTGGATCAGACGAATGTCGATGAAGCTATTGCAGATGATTTTATCATATAAAGCCGTACAAAGTAGCTAGGGTTCTGAAATATTGACGCTTTCCTGTTCACCTGAACTCTTCTTTCACTGCTGCGAGTAGATCTTAGAGAACCAGAATAGCCCACTTGATCATCAGTTAAATAATGAAATCGGATATAATAGTATATGAAGAGAGAGAAGAGGATAGGTCGATTTTCCGTAAAAGTATAGAGGAGCCCCTTTAGAAAAATTTATTTACTCTCAAAAAGTACATTTAGTAATATTTTTTTATAAAATGAAATAATATCATTCACATATTTACCTTGACTTGTTTTAAAGTATTTCTCTACTGCATTACCAAGAAAACAAAATGTGTGTTTGAGAACTCCGTATGGTAGAAGTTCCATTGGGAGAAAAAAGTTTAAGGATTTCTAGATGGTTTTGTGAATTTCAATATAATTTTTATAAATTTTAAAATAATTTTTATAAATTTTAAGATAGTTTTATGTAATGTATAGTAAATCATTAGGGAACGAAATTATGAGATAAGCACTATTTGTGTTGGGATTAGAAACTAAAGAGAGGAGAGATAAAAGGGCGAGTGGAGTAAGGATTTTTTTTTTTTGCCGAGTGAGTAAGGAAGATCAATGCTAGGCATACGTACAGACATATCTATAACTACATGTGCGTGTGGGCGCGCCCCTGATTGAAAATTAAGAGGTGATGTGTAGTTTTATTTCTTTATATTTTTTTTGTCATGTTTAATTTTAATCATTTAAATTTAAAAGGTGTATTTTCAATCTTTTAAATTTAACGTTGTTAGTTTCTTTGAATGGAAATTACTGACTCATCAAACTTAAAACCATTATTTTAAATCTTTTTTATTTTACACAATTTAAAATATCAAATTTATTATATTATTAAATTAAAATTAAAATGTGAGTATACTTTATCAACGTTTTATTGAACAGTCATCAATTAAATTTGATGAGTTAACAGTTTCCATTAAAAGAGATTAACGAGATTAAGTTTGATAGATTGAAAATGCACTTTTTAAGATTAAATAACTAAAATGAAATATGACACAAACATATATCAACTTAAAAACAAAATAACAAATTTTGCTGCCTAAAATTTTTTAACGGTCTGGCTTGAATTCCATGAGATTTTGTATATTATCCTCTTCATATTGTTCTTACACAGAAGTTCGCAAACAAAACCTTGCTACGAATAGTAATTTACGAATTTGACCATTTCCTAAGGATACATGAATAATTGAATTAGACACTGTGTATTTGATTAAGTAGATGTGTTTGCATTTTTACAGTTAATTTTTTTTGTCAACTTTCATAGGTAGCTTCAAGGAACTACTTTTAAAATTTAAGACTTTTTTAATTTATGAGTTATATTTTTCTATTTTTAGCGTTTTAATTAAATACCTTCCATTTCCTTGCATTTTTAACTTTTGTACGTGTCCAAGCAAACAAGAGAAAAGAAATAAAGTTGTTTCAAAGGCTTACAGTATTAGTATATAGGATAATATAACTCTATGAAATAATTTTTATATGACTATTTGGTTACATAACTAAGTTAAGTTAGGATAAAATTGACTCCAACTAAAAATAGTTATCTCATTCCTTTCTTAAAGGGAATGAAAAGGTAAAATATTTGTGCATCGTATGGTTGGTAAAATAGTTATCTCAAAAGTATTTTTAACATTAACTTAAGCTTAAATATTCTACTTAAACAGTTAAAATTCATTCAACTATAAAAGTTAAAATGTATATACATCATGTCATTGATAAAATAACTTTGTAATTTTTGCAGTAAGTTAAACTTATATCATCTTTAAACAATCAAAACACATTCCTCTAGAAAAGGTAAAATGTATATGCATCAAGAGTGAGATGAATGTATAGGAGGGTTTTGTTTTTATTATGGAAGTAACTAAAATGATTTAATTAGATGCATGACAGTTGAAATGGAGACTTAACATAGTGCATGGTTGACTCATCGTTTACATGGTTCAAACACATATTTAACAGTATTTTTCCATAAAACGAGATAATCTCCTTTACGTATTTGTCTCAACTTGCGTAAAAGTACTTATCTACCTTATTTCTAAACGGGCCTATGATTAGTTATAATAAGATCATGTCCGAGTTTCGTTTTATAGTCAAATACGGAAAATGCCTAAAGGGAAAAGAAAAGGGACAAAGGAGATCCAGCTTCCATTGTAACCCATTTATAATTATATTGAGTTCAACAATAATGTCTGATAATGTAAACTCTCTGTTGCTAACTTTACAAATATTTAATAAGCAACTATTCGAAAAATTCATTTATACTAACGGATTTCCCAAATACAAAATATGGGGTTTGACTTTCCCCTTTAACTATAATTACAATTAATAAAAATATCTTTAGCACGTTAGTCAACGACAAGTTATCAGACAACAGCATCACTTGTTGCATCAACGTGATAGAAACCAAGCCTAATGAAACTTCTACAAGCGACAAGGCATAATTCTGTTAGTTAATTACTCGATCTACATCTTTTAATTTGTTATAGCTAATTTTTATAAACAGTCCTCACATATATATATATATATATATATCTCTACCAATTCAAATATAGCTATAGGCAGGCATGTATATTTCTTCCACCCTTTTTCTTATCCCACAACGATTGCTTTTGGCCATCCAATTCATTTAAGCAATCCTCGTCAAGTCAAAACCACCTTAATGATTCAATCCCATATAGGCAGAGACATTAAAATAGATAATATAAGCAATCCCAAACAAATTTTCTCTGCACAGAAACAATCATGATGAACATATATATGAAGGGTTTGATTTGGTTGAATCATAGATAAAAAGACATGCCCCAGAATCGCAACATCCCAAATCATTTCTCACAATGGCAAAATTTTAGCACCACAACGCTCGATTTGATTCAAAATATAAGATATATTTATCCAATTTGATCATAATTTAGTATGGCGCTCCATCTGATTCAAACGAAAGGTGTTAGCTGAGTTAATTAAGGTGATATGATTTTTCTAAAACACCCTAATCATATTTCTTATTTCTCTCGCGTTCTTTTCTATTCGATTGTTACCAAGAGAATATTTGACAAAAAAAATTTGCAAAAGTTAAAAATAAATCATACGTTTATAACTAAAAAGATCAACCCATCGGTTATGTACTAAGTAAAGGGTTGGAAGAATACCATATTTTAGCGAGTAGGCATTTGTAATCGCAGACCAATATAAGTAGCTAACGTTCCGACTTTAATCAAGTCTCGATAACACTTCTTAACGACCGCGTCAATTTGATCCACGTAAGCATTTGCAGTACGTGTGTATTTGAGAATATGTTGAAAGAAAGGAGTTTACGGATTCCAAAATAATTTTACAGACATCAAGATGCATTTTACGAATTTTAAAATATTTTTTACAAATCTCAATATACCTTTTATCTTGATTTACGTGATGATTAAAAAAAATTTCACATGACGAGTAACAAATGGATTAGAGGGGGCCCACTGGGCATTCAAGTCTAGATAGGTTTGCTGGTAAGGGGACGATGGGCCATCCCTTTACGGACGTCAATAATTTGCCGTCAACGTGTCAACCGTTCAGTGCATGCATCAGCATCACACTATAAAACATGAAACATTCATTGAACCTGGTCACAACTCCCCCTAACCTTAATTAATCCACAATATTCGCTTCATCATTTATTTAGATAACTGTATTTATTTATTTATTTTAATGAACGCCGCCAAAACCATGATCCGTCTTTGGGTCTATTAAACACTGAAACTTAAAAAATAAAACACTTTTGGCCTTTACAAAATAATTTTTTGTTAATTCAATTTGTTAGCAGTTTACGTTAATTGTTCAAACGAAGTCGTCAAAATCATTTGAATGGAGGCCTGCTAGTTGTGCATGAGCTAATCATGGGTCAACCTCAACTGACACGTGTTCTCATGCCAAGGCTAATCATTTGAACGCAGCTATTTGATAAAGATGAGTAAAAGCAACTGAGCGGTAGCACACGTCATGTATAATTATGTATACTGTGAAAAATTAAAAAAAGAAAGAAAGAAAAACGATCTTACGGATTAACTCGAGCTCCATTTTTTCCGCTGGTCATAAAAAGCTTTTTTTTTTTATGAAAAAACAACTCTGATTATTGAAGCCCAACGAAAAAGGCCTAAATGCGTGCTCCACAGGCCCGGCCCAATTGGAAACTGGATTTATTTATTACAGTCAAGCAGTAGGAGAGAGCACGGAACTCGTAGCCCGCGAAGCCCGCCCGGACTCGAGGAAAATTCCCCGGATTGGGCCTGCCCAATGGTGAGCTAAAACCCGCCCATATAAATAATACATGGGCAGGCTACGGGCATGCCAACTGGCTGCCCGTACCCACCCATATATATATTTTTTTTAAAAAAAGAAACCTTGGCCCCATAGAGCCTCAGCCCAAAATGCCTCCCATGGCCATTTGCCCCTGCCCAAATTACCTCAGCCCCAAATGCTTGATGTAGATGCTTGCTTCCAGCCTTGCAGATAGAATTCGATCGACAAATAACCTGTCTGCTCCCAGCTCATAACTCCCGTCCCGATGTGCCCTAGATTGAGAGATTCACCGCTACCAAGCTGAGCTGAGAGCTGATCAACTGAAGCACAATGCCACGTCTTCATCGTCTGTCTCAGTGTCTTCGTCTCTTGTCTTCATGTTTTACTTTCATCTTCGTCTCTGGTATTCGTCGCCATTGCTTTGCTTCTGCTCTCATCTTCCATTTTCGCCTTCAGTTTGCTTAGGTTCGTTTCATTGCTGAATGTTGTTTTTGCCCCATATATTGCTTAGGTTCCATTTTCGTGATCCTTTCATATATACATCAGGAACTCAGGGCGGTGCCATTGGGTCAGTTGCGAGGTTTCCACTCTTGTAGTGGATGCTATAGTCAATTCGACAAATGAGGTATGTTACATTCACGCGCACATGTGATGTGTAAGGTGTATATATTCTTCTTTTAGTATAATCATGCACTTCTGTTTTCCTTATCATCTGATATGAACATTCTATAATTGATAATGGTATATGGTATTGCTTTGGAAGGAAATTGATTGTGGAAGCTCTTTGGTAAATTTATAATCCATTTTTTGACCACTTGGGGAAAGCTAAAACTGAAATTTGATTTATTGACCTCTGTTGTTATGTGTTGGGTGTTTCAGTCCGCATCAGATAGATTAAATGTTCCTCATATCCCTATGGGGATACTTATTTTGCTAGATAATAACCCTTGAGGGCTACTGGAAAACATGTTGGGACTTGGGGCAGAAAGGGCATCAATGCATTTGCTCTGTTACACAAGTGGTTATTTTATTCATAAATTTGTTCACAATAATTGTAATTTTTAAGTACCTCAGGTTCAAATTATTTTTTGGTGGCCTCGTTTTTTTCAAGAGTTCTTAGTAATATACCCTCCTACCATGAACTTCAATATATAATTTTTGCCCGAGTCAATTACATGTTAAAGGTTCCTAATTTCTGTTCTTTTAAATAGAGTTAACTATCTTCTTTTAGAGTTACTTGTTTCTTCATCTTTTGCCTTAAGCTCAAAAGTGTCTGGCAATACTAAACTGTCTGGTGTCTGAAAGCAATGAAACTTTTGGATAATTATGATTCTGTTGCTGCATAAAGCGTATGATTTTGAAGCCTAATAAGTGTTGTTTTGATATATATCTCTATATCTTTGAAAAAATGGCAAGTTATCTTTGAAGCATCAGCCATCAAGTTTATGTGCTGATTTAAGCAGACTAGCAGAGGCATTGTTTATTAGGTATATGTGCCGATTTAAGCATCTGATATATCTGTATATGTGCTGATTTACCAACAAAAAAATTCATCAGGATTTGAATTTTAGTTAGCTTGATTATTGACTGTCCGACTCACTGGTTAAGGGAATTGTTTATCATTTGACTTTAAATGCTTCTTGCTTCAGTGTCCAAAAAATCATATCGCTTGTTAATAATCAACACAAAAAATCAGATTGCTTCTTATTAAACGGGCTGCCCATTACCCGTCCAAAACCCGCCCATTTATACGTAGCACGTTTAAAGGAAGTTAAATGGGTTGACCTATGGGTACGGGCTGAAACATTTAACGGGCGAGTAACGGGCTGCCCAACCCGCCCATTGCTCTCCCCTATCAAGCAGGATATATTTCCTTCTTTTATTTATAAACCAACTGCAACATGTTTTATAAAGGAAAATCTTAAACTTCTATTTTAAAATTTAACAATTTTTCAAATTTTTTTGTTGGACTAAAAGTTTAAGTTGGTTGGGTCTCGGGAGCTTACTAAGGTCAGGGTATGCCTCCGGACTCATAGAGGGTTTACAAAAGTACTTATAGTATCCCACTAATAAAATCATCATATCAGTAACGAGATCTAAACTCGTGATCTTATAGGTTGTCAACTAATTTCTTGGCCGATCTTTGTTGGTAATAACTTTGCAAATTTATCCCATTTAATATATATATGTAAATAAAGTCAGCCTAATAGTGCAAGGATACAATTGCATGATGTTTGGAACACACTGGTCGTACTAGTTGATTAATGCAATTCATTTTAATAAATTTAATGTGTCCACCTATTGATTGTCCACTGGCTCATAAATTTGGAGTCCATGCTTAGGATAAGCGAAAGGAAAGATTCCATGTGACCCACACCAATAAAATTTGCCTATGTACTTAAACTCATCCTAATAACAAGAAACAACATTTTAATATTCTGGCTTTCGACATGACGTATGATACTCTCTCACATCACCCTTTCTGGGTATACAATTTCATAATAACAACAAAAATACATTACCGTTTAATAATGCGGTAGAAAAATACTTTTACGTAAATTAGGGTAAATATATAGAGAAGATTATCTCATTTTAGACTATGTTAGGTTTGATGGAGGGAAAAAGGAGGGGATGGTAAAGGATGGAAGGGTACAAGATTGCCTTATTTGTTTCAGTTAGAGGGGAAGGAAAGGGAAGGATTTTTAATGATCATTTGTTTGGTTCAAGAGGGGAAGGGAGGGGAATTAATAATTAATTTACCATTTTACCCTTATATGTTAATTTATATTTTTTTACTTATAAAATTTATTAAATTAGTTTTTACACATGAAAATTAATCACTTCTTTTATTTAATTAATTAAAAAAATTATTAAGGTACTTCCCTCATATAATCTATTTAAATAATTAAAATATAGGATTTATATATAACTTAATTTCACAATACTTAGTTTATGATTAACTTGCCACCTTACTCCAACTTAGTTTATGACTATTTTTCGATAGCATAATATTCTTTTATTAGCATAATTTGCCATAAATCTAAAATTCTCTTTTGTATTGCTAAGCCATAAAATGCCATAAATCCAAAACATGTGTATCCATAACATATTAAGTAATGATAATATTTTGTACATAAGTATTCATATAAATTACAATCACAGCTTACAACATATCAACAAGACATTAAAATTTCAAAGAAATGGAAGCTAAAGCAATAACAGATAAATTACATTAAGAGGCACATCATCAAACAACTTCTAGGCATTGTTAAACAACTGCATACCTGCTGCCTTAAGAAGCAAAAGTAAAGCTGACAGTGTCTTCAATATGAAGATAAAGCTTTTATCCTGCTAGAATAAATAATATAATAGTGAAGAAGCAAGAAATTAAACACCCCGCGGAGAAAAATCAAAAGGCAAAGAAGGGTGAAAAAAGAATGAAGGTAGGAGAGAATATCAACAGACATCGTAGACAGTGATTTCCACAGGAAGAAGAAGAGTAACTTAGTGAAGGAAGAGGGTGTTGACAGGCGAGCTGAATTGATGACATGCAATCGTTGAGAGGAAGAAGACGAGGGATTCTTCCCGATCAGAGTAGAGAAGTCTGAGAGTGGGGAGGAAGAAGCAAACCGGCGATAAGCGTTTTTTTACATGAGATGGGTACGATGGGAATATAACAAATTTGGTGGGGGTATATTAGTTCCAGTTTTTGGCTTCCCTCCAAAAAACCTCAATTTGGAGGGAATCAAAATAACGAGAGGGAAGGGAATATGAGGCAGATTTTTGGATCATTCTCCAAAATTTTAAACTAAATAAGGGGAACAGTTCATTTTTATCCCCTCCCATCCCCTTCCTCAACCAAACAACCTTTTAAAAAAAATATTATTGAACATACGTTTAACTTTTGAAATCAATGTCTGCAAGTTAGTCATAACCAGCAAGCAACATTCTGTAGACAAAAGCAATACAGGGTTAAGTTAATTGATTTATAACGACTTTTTCTACAAACGCTTGTTTTGATGTTTAATGTCACTTCCTTCTGTGTCTAATATTACGGTATAAAAGCTAAATAATTAATTCATGCGTATTAAAAAAACTATATGGATATATTGATTATTGGTAATAAATATTTTTTGATTTTATTACATACTCTTTTTGACCGTGTTGGGCATTGTATTTATCCTTGATAGAAACTCCATTACCATATGCATTATGCAATTAATTGATGGGAATTCTAAAAAATAGACAATTTAAAAATAAAATGAATTCATATTTCATATGTATGATCAGCGATAATATTGTTTTTTGTGGGAGCTAGTTCATTAATTTTGAGCGGTTTCATCACTGTTTTCAGAATTTCAGTTGGTTGTGTTTTTTTAAACTTCCATGTTGATGAGTTCATTTGTTTGAACATATAAATCGACCACTGAAAAATTAAAATTATTATTTTTTAAATTTGAGGATAGGCACTATGCTGCGTTCGGTAGGATGGAACCAACGTTTGAAAAGTGAAAATGAGTATGAAACTCATTTTTCAGTTTGTTTGAATACGATTCCATAGAATTGTCTGTTGGAGTATTTTTCAAACATGAAAAGATGTAATTTTTAAAGGAAGAGATTTGATTTTTCATAAAGTTGTGTCCTTATGAATTAATTAATTAATGAATTATTCGGCAAAAAAATAATTAATGAATTAATTAGTTCATTTGAAGGGGTGTATAGGAGTTGTAATTCTAAAGTCATTATCCCTGAATATTATAAAGGTACAACTTTTTATTGAAAAGTCATTATGGTTGTGACTTTTTGAAGTGGTATGGTTGTGACTTTTAATTGAAAAGACATTGTTTCCAAAAAATACTACTTCAAGACATCTTTCCATCATCTATAAATACCCTCTCCATCCCCCCATTTGGACAGACAATTCTTTACACAAAAAGATCAAACTCATTATCTTTTTCTTTGAGTGCACACTTAGAAAAAGTCAAATTATCACTTTCTAAAAGCCTTTATTATCTTGGTTTGGGTATAGGGAATGCAATCTATACTCAAGGGTCTCTATTGTATCATACTGGAAATCCACCGGGTAACCCAACTTACACCCTATAATATAGGAATAGGTGGGGTGAATTAAACTTAAAGGAAAGTGTTACCCACGTCTTAAAGATATTGTGCACAACTTTCCTTTTCATATTCTTCATCTCTTTTTCTTGTACTCCTCAAAGAATCATTCCACTTATATCGTCAACGTTGTCTCAAACACGAGAATTGGCCTTACCACCCATGAGAACTGGGTTCCAATTCCATGCAACCCAATATTAAACCATTTTGACCTTGACAAATCAGGTGAACAACCCAATGCCATTAACAATGGAGGATAGCAAGGGTGATAGCGGATATTGAGGATGACAACGAATGTCGAGGGCGACACCAGAAGATTCCTCACTGTAGACTTCCGTCACCCCCGCCCATCATCTTCTTCAACCTTTGTCGTCCTCCTCCATTGCCCTCACCCATCACCTTCGTCAACCTCCATCCCTCAGTTCTAAGAGTAGATTTGTTCGACTAGAGTGCATGTGCTGAAAGCCCCCACCCATCATCTTCTTCTTCAGCGATGGTGAGTTTGATCACATGCCCGTCAAGATTTTGAAGCAAAACGGTGTCAAATCGGAATCTCTCATTGGTTGATGCTATCTTCAGTGGTAGTTCTCTCCTTGGTTGGCGATCTCCTTAATTGCCTCCTCCTTCACGCAAAACGGCGATAGATCTAAATCTTTGCATTGAGTTCAACCCCTTTTCACACACACCTTCATCTTCTTCATTTCCCAGAACAAATGATGAAAATATGATTTGCTTGTTCTTTAGTTAATGACAGATCAAAGTTTGCTGAGTTTGATTCCACTAGTGGAGGAGTTTTCTCATGGTATGTGTTCTGTGTGCCTAGGAATAGTTTTTTTAAGGGCATTTTAGTATTTTCATTTTAAAAATTTTTTAAATGAAAAATTATATCTCTCTCCCATCCTCCAATCAAACATATTTTAGAAACTACTCCCACTTCCATTCCCACAAACCAAACGGGAAATAACGGTTTAAACTTTAACGTTACACGCGGTTTTAAATTCATGAACTCCTGTTTACATGAGTTTTTATACTACTGGTTTACAAGAACATTCGGCAGAACCTCAAATCTCGATCCCTCATGTGGCTGCCCATTCAGTGTATCACACCACAGCACATGACGTTCATTGAACCAGTGCCGATTAATTTATTATTAGATAATCGACCTCACATAACTTCGATTCGTTTTTACTGCAATCTATCTATTCGAAGTTGAAACTGACACCGCTTTGAGAATAAAACAGATCCCTAAACTACTAGAAGCTAAATGAATTGATCTCAATTATTGATTCCTCTTCACTTCACTACTTCATCTCTTGTCTCCTTTTATGTCAACGTGACCTGTTTCATTTGGGAAGTGCCTAATCTCGTAAACCACCAACTGATCTCACTTTATGCTATTGCCTCTGCTACTGTGCTCTGGCAAGTGCACGTGAAAGGCAGAGCATCACCAACATTTTTGGTCTATACATTTATGGGTCAGCGATTGGGGAGTGGCCAAGTGGGCTTTCACTGTATCTCCTTTTCCATATTTTCATGCCCAGTTGCTTGCTACGATTGGTTCTTTAAATGAATGTGATACAACTTTCGCTTTCTCTTCACTATTCATCGAGAAGTAAGGCGCTTACTCTGTTTCATCGCCAGTTGTTTCGTCTCACTTTTCGTACCATCCTCACGATCACCTGCTTCCATCTTTAGTCTTCTGCACGACCAATTCTTGCCCATGTCCTTGTCGTAACTTAATGTTCCTATTTTCATCCTTCTCTGTTTTGGGTTATCTCTCCCCTGTTTTGTTCTCAAGTCAAGTGATAAATTGAAGGCAAATCTGATTAAAAAGCAGAATTCTGATGCCCTGAGCTTAACGTTAATCTTAAGCTAATCTGCCACGCACGGAACATGGTGGGAAATAGGACATTTTTCTAGTATTTGGTTGGTGTTGTTGTTTAACGTCATCAATTCATCAAATATTTTACATAGTACTTTGAGAGGGATGTGTCTTTTCTGGACTATGCAAATAATTTAAATTAAATAAACCGAGCAGTCTATTCCACCAATAATTTCGTATGGTATTTATTCTGACTTCTTCTGGTCACTGGCAGTAGGCAATCTTCCAATTTCGTTGATGCACATACATTTTCCAACGATTCACAAATTCTGAAATTTGGAATAATAACAAAGCCAGCATAGGTTGGTAAAAACCAACAGTTTAGCATCAGAGGGACAAATCTTAGGCACAGATTTGAGACCCAATAAGAGACTCTAACTTCGTCATTGGTTCTAAATACTAAATTCTAGGAAGTTGCACCACTATAATTCCTTTTTTCAGTTGGTCTTCCTCTTCCTAATTCTCTTATTCCTGTTAGTTGACTGAGCTGTTTTGCAGTGACAGTCCTGAATGGCTATTATATAAAGTAGCGCTAGTGGTTAAAGTATTATTTGTAAACCTATATTAAAGTCACGCTTCAGTTCGTATCCTTCCCTAAATATCTTTAACTTTTTACCATATATCAAAGGAACAACCACATATTTCTAAAAATCTGAGTCCAAGGAAAGATCCTTTCGAATTCGAATCCTACCATGAAGTCCACAAAGCGACGTTGTTGTTCCTTCTACAAGCTTTTACCTTACTCACAAGTATCACCTGATCTATTAATGCGAAAAAACAACTAAAGTGTTAATTTGCTGTATACGCCTGTAGTCTCGCTATCAAGTCCTCCCACCTTTTTTTATTCACATGATTTTTATGAAAATTAGTACGAAAATTTTGCTTCAACCATTACGTGATGAAGCTCTTGAACCAAATTTTTTGTTCGTTAATATAGAGTTTTCTGATATACCTTCTAGGAGGTGAAATTCACAGGTTTCAATGGAGCGCTGTGGCTTCTGGTAGATCAAAATCTGTAAGGTCTCTGCTTTATACTAATGGTATAGTACTGCTAGTTCACATATACTTTGACGCGTAATTTAATTCTAAATGTTCTGCAGAATTTGGCTATGATGGCTAGCATGGAAAGTCCGATGTCGAAGGCAGATTATAAAATGAATACAAGAAATATGTTGATGCAGAGGAAAAACTTTTCGAGGGTGTTTTCTGAGGATTATGATGCCTCGAAGAGAAAGATATTCGATCCAAGGGGACCAAGAGTAAACAGATGGAACAAAATGTTCTTAGTGGCATGTTTGATTTCACTATTTGTGGACCCCTTATTCTTTTACTTGCAAGAGGCTAAGAAAGAAAAGTGCATTGCTATATCTGCTGG
>JANTPZ010002845.1:0-18113 GCA_025593235.1 Vachellia pachyceras
CAAAAAGAGAAGTGAGGGATGAGAGAGATTCACCTGAAATATATTGTAGAGATTAAAACCCTGAATTGATGACGAGACGAAGTGAGGATGGTAGACGATCAAGAAACCCTAAATTGGTTCGCCGACAGACAGCGTGTAAGTGGGATAAAAAAATATCTTCCTATTCCCCCCCCCTCTTTGGGATCCAGATTACCGACGTGGCGTGTTTCTGCGGCCCCTGCGCGGTTTTGATTGCTGTCCGTTGGATCAATCGAGGGACCAGAATATGACACATCATCAAGTTTTTTTAAATTGCATCCGAACCATTTCTTCAAACTGAATCTGATCGTCCGCTTTTCATATGTTAATTAAAATTACGTTCAAAATTTATCAAGGTAAAACTCCTCTATTTATTTTCTACACAGTGAAATTACTCTTAAAAAATTGATCCAAGCACACACTAATGACTAACATATGGGTGTTGTTTTAATGCACTTATAACTAGAGTAAGGTGAGATTTTGTGTTGCATTGAATTTTTAAACAAAGGATCTCACCACTCCTGCAGCGTAAGTGGCTTGTTTGGCGTAACTGTTAAAGAAGCTAAACGCAAATTCATAATTATTTTTTTATAAAATGAGATAATCTCCTTCATAAATTTACCTCAACTTACATAGAAGTGCTTCTCTACAACATCCCCAAATTGGGCACAAAATTGAGCCACTTTTAAGATGTTTAAAAAACTAATCCAAACCTACAGTGTACCCTTTTCACAAGTTTCTTCCAAAACATACATAGCTTTTTGTGCAAATGAAGCTACTTTGTGTGTGTGTGGGGTACGATGAAGTGGACATGTGAGAATCCAAACAAAACGTGCAAAACCGATAATCTTCCACATCCTTTGTCTTATCATTCCTTTGCTTGGCTTATTTCGTTTGTACATTCTTGACTGAAGTCAGCTGAGGGTGGATTGTGCGTCGAAGATCACATTAAAATTTTAAACACAGAGCGTTAGCAAGTGCCAAGTAAGAATGAGTGACTTTTTTTTTTTTATAAAGATGACATTATCCCTACTATAAATTACAATTAACTAATTTTGGGTATGGAAAATTCAAATAGATGGATTATTTATACCATTTATTACATAATATCTTTAAAATAATTACGCTTGTAATTGGCTTATATATAGGGAGATTTATTATGAGGTTTCAAGGAAAGAAGTTATTTATGAAAAGGTCTCAATAGTTGTCAATAGTAGCTGCTTTACTTGTCACTTGTGCTTCTCGACTTGTCGTTGACAACATCTTGAGACCTTTTCATAAATAACTTTCTTCCTTAGGACTTTACAATAAATCTCCCTTACATATATTAATTTATAAACTATGTAAATGAATCAAGAGAACGACGACAAACAAAAATACTTTAAAGTTATTTATTTATCAGTATCCTTGAATTAATCAAGCAAACATTACTGAGAACTAGATACAGTGTGTCATTTCTATAATCTAATGGCCGGTGTCCTAACAATCTCCATTATGGGAATTTTTGAAATATCTACCGCCTATTTGTGACAGTGATAAAAAACATGTTCACATAAGTTAAAAGAAAATATACTAGTAGAAAAATATTTATTTAGGTCATTCCTTTTAGAACACATTTAGATGATAAGGTTTACAAAGCATTACCAATGACAATTTTAAAATTACGAAAACATAATTTAAATTATTTAAACCGCACTTTGGAAGTGCTATCTAAATTAATTTCCTGTTAGACCTCACTAAATTGGTGCAGTTTAAATCAAAAGATCTTCAATTCAATTTTCACCTAGCGCGGCATAACTCTGCCGTCTAGAAAACACTCTTTCCATGGGTGATACTTACATTAAAAAATGTAAATTACGTTGAAAAAATAGTTTTTACTGTTAATATGAGCAAACTTTGCATCTAGGGATGGAAATAGGCTAGGCCAGGCTAGGCTTTGATTAAATAGGCCTTAGCCTGTAATGAAAACGTTGAGTCTGAGCCTGGGTCTAAGCCTGAATGTAGGCTTTTTTTTAAGCTCAAACCTGAGCATTCGAAAGGCCTGAAGCCTTTTTAGATGCCTACATATAATGTAGACCTCCAAAAAGGCCTCAAAGTAAGCATTAAGCTTACTATTGTGCACCTTTAAAAGGCCTCAAGGTAGGCTTTAAGCCTACTATATTTATTGGATGTAAGTATTTAATACAAAAATTTGGATTTAAAAAATACAAAAAGTGTTATTTGTATCATATAAAAATTATTGTATTTATTTTATATATAAACCAGCCAGCTTAAGGCTTACAGGCCAGGCAATAGGCCTAACCTATTTATACAATTAGGCTTTTAATTAGGTCTTATCCTGATCAGGCCAAACTAGGCCCTAAACAGGCCAACTGATAAGGTCTGACCTATTCTCATCTCTATTTGCATCTCTCTGCTGCAACATGTAAACCGTGAGGTGGAGATTTTTTTTTTATGAATTATAGAAAATGTAGCACATAGGATTTGAATATCGTGGAAGCTTTGTTCGCTATATTTATGTGTTCACTTCGATGTTATAAACTCAGTGTCTTGCATTATATTGCTAGCTTATGTGGCTTCTCTACTGGCTCTTGGGATGCCAACAAAGATTTATCTTTGTCAGAAACCGAACTCCCATGGGAGTTCAAATGCATCAAAACAAGGCTAAAGTAACAGTCCCAACACGAGTTTTCACAGGATTTGTTAAAATGGGTAGAGTTGTGTCTTTTATTAGGATCAAGCACTTACCACTAGGTCAAAAATTATAGCTGTTAGTCAGGGTGTAACTCTATTTCCTTAACTCACAGTAGGGCAGACGCCCAAGCGCCACGGTTCGACTATGACTTGGCCCCTCGGGCCTCCGCCATAGGACAATTGATGCCACATATTGGCGAACAATCTCCCCCTCAGCAATTGTCCTGCTGGGAATCGAACCCATGACCTTGGCTCTGATACCAATTGTTAGGATCAAACGCTTTCCATTAGGCCAAAAACTATAGCTGTTAGTCAGCCTAGTCTGTAAACCTATAGGGCATATTTTATATAATGCAAAAAAAAAATACTTTTTGTATCTTGTAATTCTAATTTTTATATTAAAAACTTACATACAATAAGTATAGTAGACTTAAAACATACATTAAGTCTTTTTTAAAGGTGTACAAAGTAGGCTTCAAGCGTACTTTGAAGTATTTTTAGATGTCTACATTATATATAGGCTTCTCAAAAGGCTTTAGACCTTATCAAACCTTTTGAAGACTCATGCTTGATGCTAAAAAAGTCTAAATTCAGGTTTAGGCTCATGCTCATTATCTTCACTGTATACTTAAGTCTATTTAATTAAAGTCTGACATATTTCAATGTCTAATTTACGAAATCAGGTTTTCTTTGCCAGGAGGAACGTGAAGCAAAATTGTTGTATTGTGAGGTCGGATGGAAGCCCAGGGGCTTGTTTGGTAAGTCGGTTGGGAGAACGGACACAGATTCTGAGGTAAATATGTGAGATGAATTTTATTTTGGTAAACGTATGAATGTCTTTTGAATGTCCAAACGGGCTATCCAAACAAACCACAAGTCTCTTGGGAAAATAGGAACTGTTGTTTATTCAAGGGATAGCGTTAATGGGGATTCTGATAAAAATGCTGTAGAATTAAGAATTGAGACTTGCAAGGATGGGTTCAAATAATCAGTGATTCATTCAGCTGAATAAAATGTTCCTCTTTGATTTATAGTGCAAATAATCCTAAAACTTCACAGGGTTGTTTGATTTTGTTGTATTTTGCTACAAAATGCTGCAGTTAATTTCAATAAAAAATGCTGCAATTAAAGCAAGGAAGATTTTAAGGTCGTTATTATTGTTTGATCTAAAAATGACATCAATTAATTCACCCATCAGAAAACCAAATTCAGAAAGTGAGATTCTTTTTTTTTTTATACATAAATTTTAGGCATGGTGTTAGGCTCACCTACAAGGTAAGGGCAGGGTGAAATCTCCTTTCCTCTTAGGTCATACCAATATTAGACAGGGCGAGCCGTCAATTACCCTCAGGCGTTTACCTAAGCACCCAGGAGCTAGGATGCCTCCCCAAACGCCGCAACTGGAGCCACAACTAAATGACCTTTTTCGATATCGAACCCTCTCCTTTTGATGAGAGTGTCCAATACTTTCATCAGCTGAACCCGAACGATGGGTGAAAGTGAGGTTCTGAGATATTAAATTTAAGAATAATAATAAAATGACCTCTAACTTTTATTTTTTGGGCGCCGATGACAAGGGTGTGCTGTCTACCTAGTCTAAGACACCGGCCAACCAATGAACTGAAACCGAACGCGACTAAAGCCCACGCTCCCGTGCGCGATTGACATTGAGACTTGACTGATACCTCATTCTGAATTTGGGAGCCCCGCCTTGGATTGTGATTTTCAGTTTCATTTCACCCCCAGAAAAGGAGCGGTCAGTGGTGAATGAACAAATACAAGCCCCAGTGAGGCAGCCACAACTTTGGTTTCCCCACCCTCCCAAACAAAAACATCTAAAGCAAGAACAAAAAGGTAGAAGGAAAGGTTTTCTTAGTGAGATCTAGGGTTTGGATAAAATTTCGAGGGACATTGATCCGTTGTGTTGTCGGAGGGGGAGGAGAACGTAAGATGGATTCAGTCCCTTCGAATTCCCATGGAAACCTCGACGAGCAGATTGCTCAGCTTATGCAGTGCAAGCCCTTGTCTGAACCAGAGGTGCTTTGGTTTTCCTTTTGAATTATCCTATTTGATATTCAAAATGTTTCCTCTTTTGATTATCTAGAGTGGGCGAGGGATTCTCGTTGATTCTCGGGAAATGTGATGGATCAAGACGATTTCTGGGACCTTTTAAGACGGTCAATGGCTCTTCGCGTTTGAATTGTATGGGCATAATCTCTAAGTTTGGCCGAACTTGGTTTTCGGTCATCGACCTTTTTGCTGGATTTATTACCCTTTGTATCGTTTCTGTGTTACTTATAGTAACTAAATTAAAGCTCGTCTCGCAGTCTTGTATAAAACATGGGCGCCCCTCAATGCTAATCACTGCTTTATGCATTTCTATCATAAACGATAATCTATTTTAAATCACATGGGTTGATCATCTTTCACTTCATTGAAACGTTCCATTAATTTTGCAAACGATTACGAGCGGAGTTGATTATACCAAAGAGCGTCGTGTATATATGAGAGTGTATATCGTGCTTGCATATTGATTTTGTTGATGGAGGCATACCACTATCAGATGCAAGTCATTAATCCTGACTCTTCCTATTTTGTCTTTTGGCATTTTGAGTACTCAATCAGAATTAGAATTGAGCATAAAACTTCCTTAAAAGCGTTTTTGATTTGATGCCATTTAATTAAGTCACGACCAGATTTGTTCAAAACATATGGATGCATGCGTTGTTGCCTAATCTATATTTACGGAAAAAGGGAGTTTATTTTATTGACCATTATTATGGTTGCTGGCAACGGAGTTTGAAGACCTTGGGACCCCTCCAAGTTGGTGTTCTCTGACTCAGGCAGCAGCCAGTGTGTGGGTTTGGTTGCATGATATTTGCTTGATCATCTTTGTGTTACTGCTTAAATCAGACAGTTGCTGGCAGCTGTATAATTTTTCCTATTAATTAGGGGAGGTATTCAAAAGCTAGAGAGGTCTCCAAACCTGTTGGTTCCTTGATAGAACCTAGTAATATACAAAGAACCTTTAAAAGTTAATGCTGCCTCATCACACGATGGAGATTAATTGAAAGTGGTGATTGGAGTATCATAGTAAACGGTTTATTTTATTATTCAATGATCAAACTCTTATTTCACTTGTCTGCACATTGTTCTACAGGTGAGGGTCTTGTGTGACAAGGCAAAGGAGATTTTGATGGTAGAGAGCAATGTTCAGGTGCGTATGTGTATGAAGTTAAATAATTAAATGAGTTTTCTGATTTCTAATTTGTACACTACAGCATGCTTATCATGACAAGTATTTAAAGCATTGAGGTCAGCTCCCACAAGAATCGTTTGCATTATTAAGCATATATTACATTCTCCTCCTTGGTGACCATTTCTCAGCTGTTCTGGGCATTGTATTTGAGATTCTTGATCTTGACTTATATTTTATAACTTCATCCTCATATCCTGTAGGCCCTAGGCTATAATGATTTTGAATGGTAGCAGCCAGGAAGGGCTAAATGTTTTTTGTGGCCATAATTGCAGCCTGTAAAAAGTCCTGTGACAATTTGTGGTGATATTCATGGGCAATTCCATGATCTTGCTGAGCTTTTTCGCATTGGAGGCAAGGTATGTATTCTGAATTGTGGTTTTTTTACAACATAAGTAAATATTCTGATATTATGGAGACTGCCCATGTTTGCTGATGAGGGAACTGCAGTTGGGGGGGCATAAGATACACCTTGTTTGAGGAATATCAAAACTGCATTTGACTTAATCTTGGTTTCACAAAACTGGCTTTCTTTATTTTAACTGCTAAAATGACATTGTAACCCAACGAATTACTGGCCATAAAATAATGTCCATATGATGATTCATATTTTCTTTTTGGAATGTTTATGTGTAAAAGAATAGAAAGCTAATAGTATAAGTTAACTTTATCACATAAAACTTATGAGATGCATTCAAATTTTTGTGAATTGGCTCGAAGTTCAAGATTTTCACTTTTACTCAGGCTCTTTTTGAGTTAGTGGGTTGTGACAAGTTAATTTGAAATTAATTTCTTGGGGAAGTTTTTTTTTTTTTGCTGTTTAGACCAGAAAACCATCCACTATAGGTTTTTCTCTTTATTTCCTGTAGCTTCATATCTCTAGACACCATTTAATCTGATTTTCTTTAAACCTTCTCAGGGTCATAGAGATGCTTAGATCCAAATCTTATTATCATATATATTTGCTCAGTCTGTCACTTTAAGCATTCTGTAAAATAAAAGTCTTGGATAATAGGAATTGAATCTTATTTGAATACTAAGTGTTATTTATTCACTGTGGATCTGTTGCTTGGGTGAGTTTTGAATGTGGTAGCGTGGATTGATTTATAGAATTTGTTGGCTGAGTACTCATTTCTGGTTACACTTTTTTGTTTGTTTGTTTTTTTCCCAATCAGTGTCCAGATACAAATTACTTGTTTATGGGAGATTATGTTGATCGTGGCTATTATTCAGTTGAAACTGTAACAGTAAGTATACCCATTTTTTGTAGTTCAAGCTGAATTTATGTGATTCATTTTGGTATTTCTGAATCCTTGAGTTGACTGACAAGGATATTATGAACATACCTTAAAGGTCTAAGACTATTAGCGGGTAGTGGCTAAGCTTCAACTGTATTTTTTAATTAATTTTTAATAATTAATAATTGCTATAGGCTGAGTAGTTGAACACTAGTTAGTTCACCATAAGCCGTTTGCTGCCCTCGAAATATGTAGACATTTTAGTATTTTACTAAATGTTACTTATGGCATGTCTCAGTGCTGAGAATGGTGGTTTGCGTTTTTTCATGGAAGATAATTCCTGTCATGTGTGTTTGTGGGGTTATTTTGATTATTGGGCACTACTACATTATCTAGTGATGTGTGGTCGTGCTAACTAAGGAGGAAAAAAAACTAGTATATTTTTTTTATGATAAAATGGCCAAAAAAACTAGTATATATGGCTATGCTGTATGATGAGGAATTGCCATATATTTACACCTCTGGCAATCAATATTAACATAAATGTGGTGTGTGGATTTGAAAATTTTAAGGGATTTTTGTGTTATAAATTGATATTAATAGTACTAGAATGCTCAGTTCAGTTTGTTGCTTGAGTAGAAACTATTTTGCACTGAGTCACTGACTATTTTCCATGCAGCTTTTAGTTTCCCTCAAAGTGCGCTATCCTCAACGCATTACTATTCTGAGGGGAAATCATGAAAGTCGTCAGGTGTGTTCTATGCATTGTCATGTGACTTGTCTAATCAATAATGATTAATACACACATACACACAGCGTATGTTGCAATCAATTCCCTAGCGATGAATGTACTGGCTAATCTTATTCTTGTTGCAACAGATTACTCAAGTTTATGGGTTTTATGATGAGTGCCTACGAAAGTGAGTACTAGGGGATGTTTGATATATGTGTTCTCTATCTGCCTATCTTTATATTTCTATTAGTTTTCCTTTCAAATGCAAACCTACATAGATAATTTCTTTGCAGGTATGGTAATGCCAATGTTTGGAAGATCTTTACAGATTTGTTTGACTACTTCCCCTTGACAGCATTGGTTAGTAATTTATACCCATTATTATTACGTGGTGTATGGAATTACTGAAGGATGTGTTCTTGCCTGTGATCAGAGTTTGTGCGTGTTCGTCTTGATCCAGTCTAGTAGGCTTTCATTTTGAGATGCTTCAATTTATCTGTATCTCTTTCTTATGTTCTTTTGTACATGATATACTTCAATTTTGAAGTCTTAAGATTTCATAAAACACTTCAGTTTTTCAATTTATCTATATAATGTTGAGATCATAATATTCAATTCACAATTCCATTTATGATATTTTCAACGTTTTAACTAATCATTTCAGCTGCTAAAGTATGATGTTCTCTTCGCAGGTTGAATCTGAAATATTTTGTCTTCATGGTGGATTGTCCCCATCAATTGAAACCCTCGACAACATTCGTAATTTTGACCGTGTACAAGAAGTTCCTCATGAAGGACCCATGTGTGATCTTCTGTGGTCTGATCCAGATGATCGCTGTGGTTGGGGCATCTCTCCTAGAGGTGCCGGATATACCTTTGGCCAGGTAATCTAATCTACTGTACATCATCAGGCTAGTATTGCATTTACCCCAGCATCATTAATTTTCATTGTCTGTTTGAATTGTTTTAATAGGACATATCTGAGCAGTTTAACCACACCAATAACTTAAAGCTTATTGCTAGAGCTCACCAGCTGGTTATGGAAGGATATAACTGGGGCCATGTAAATACTGGATCTCATTTATTTTGGTTCATTGATGCGTCATATAGAGTGGTGTTGTCTGATCTACGGTGCATTGTGCAGGACCAAAAGGTGGTTACCATATTTAGTGCACCTAATTACTGTTACCGCTGTGGGAACATGGCATCCATCCTTGAAGTTGATGACTGCAAGGGACACACATTCATTCAGGTTGAGCTTGCCTTTCGAACACCCTCCTTCCCCACTCAATCATTATTATTAGAATCTGCTGCAGTCACTGTTTTGTTGGTTTATGCATTGATGGTCATTTTATCTGGTGCTTAGCATTCAGCGTTCTGCAGCATAGAGCAAGTCGTCATGTGTTTAATTTGCTTTTTATGTAGTTTGAGCCAGCTCCAAGGAGGGGAGAGCCAGATGTGACCAGGAGAACACCCGATTACTTCTTATGATGCAACTCTGGTTGAGCTGCTGTTACCAGCGACTCATGGTCCCCTGCAAGCACATTGACTTACTGAAATCAGAGGTCATGCATCAAATTTGATCCTTACAGTTTTGATATGTTAGTGATTTAGTGGCATTGCAGGATTTGTTATTTACTTGAATTATACTTGGATCTTTCCAAGAGGAGGTAGAGGAGCAGCAGGTGCTATTATCAGCATTCATGCCATTCCAGCAAGCCATGTATCTTTTTCTTTATTATTATCATTATCATTTTCCCCCAATTTCCTTGGGTTGTTTCTTTCCTCAATTTAGAAGGATTATTTTCCAGGGGATGGATTTATGTAGATGGATTGTGCTAACAGTTCATTTAATGATGCTTTATAATTTTTTCCCTTTCTTTTTTTTGCCACAGATAATTTTTTCCCTTTCGATTGGTGAGAATATGTTATAGTAGGTATCTTTTATCTCTAATTTTCTCTCTCCCTATTGGCCATCACGAATTCACGATAATGCATTTGTTCATATATTATTAACACTCTTGTCGTCATCTGTTAATTATGGAAATGCGCGTTGATGTAGTTGTTTCTTCATTGCTTTATCTCCTCTTTGAGGAATTTTGAAGCCTAATTGGGATATCTGAAAGTTATACCGTTATAACCTTATGATGTGCAAATTTGCGGGACGGAAACACTAGACTGTGATTTCACGCAAAAAAAGTGGTTTTCGAAATGCTTTATGACCTGTTATAAACAACCAAATTTAAACGACCTGCCTCCTCTGCCATGCATAATTTACTTTACTAACAAGTTTAACTTTCTCAACTGTCTTTCGAAAAAGGTTTTTTAAAATAAGTTAATTACAAGTTTACAAGTAGATCAACAGTGTAAGTTCGATCCTTGCAAGACTAGGCGTTGTTATGAGGATATTCTTGGCACTTTTTAAGGTTTTATATTGATCATGAGATAAATTAATAAATTTGATAATCTTGAGAGATAAGAATAATTTTATCTTTTGTTAAATCGAGGGATTAAACTGAAAATGGAAATATATGTAATATCAGATGGATTGAAAATTGTACTTAAGCAAACACCAGATAACAACAGACCTTTTTTTTTTCGTTCAAAGAGGAGTGCCAAAGTTTGACCGCATGACCTGATTGATGAGAATGAATTGCTCACCATCAAGTCAAAATGCTCAATGGCAGATAACAACAGACTTTTCAGCAAAGCTGGTTGGAGATAATGTGGCGCTGCATCACCCTTCCAACTCCAACCCATAGTCTGTGTCGCTGTCAATATGTAAGTTGTAAGAAGTCACGCAAACAACATGGTAAATCAATGTATGAATTCTCACTGAAAGGGTGTTCACATTTAATAGCTAACAATGTTCAGAACATAATTATCTCTAATAACGTGTTTAACAAAAAAAGTTAAGTATGCATGAATAGCATGACTCATATTGGTAGCGTTATTTTAATTGGCTAAGGGAAAAAGGGCTGCTAAGAATTTCAGTTGAAATCTGGCACGCATTGTTGTCGAACTGAGTATCGGAGAAGTAAATAGTAGGTTGTTAAGTGTATTTTCACTCTCTAAGATTCCTCTTGCTGAAAGCATTGTCAAATGAGCATGATGAAGGCAGAGGCGCAAATCCAGTTCATCAAATTACTGCATATATCAAACAGTACCATCCAAATCTTCAGGTACGACTTCATTTTAAACAGTTTATATCTTTGTGATGTAATTGTATTTTAAATTTGCATTTTTCTAGTCATGTAAAATAACTAACTGTAGGAAGTGAAGTGGCGCGTGTTCTACATACAATGCGGCTAAGAAATCTGCTGGCCCTGTAAAAACTTCTTTTCTTCTGGGCCAACAAAAAGCTTTCATTCATTGGTATATGTTCTTGGATTTTCTGTCCTTGTGCAACTAAGTTGGGGGCTACACCAATTATTGAAGGTGGTTGTTGAAGGGGGAGAGTGCGTGTTGATCCTTGAGAGAGAATGAGAGAGATCTGGTGAAAGCTAGAGGCAGCATCATGAGTTTCTTAGCCCTTCCTACGTAGGCTCTTCTTGTCAAGTTGTCATATCCGTTGTCTTCGATCGCATCCAAGATCTTACAGTATATTATTAACGATGACCAAACCTGCAAATCATGCACAAACCAATTCATCAGCAACTGCAGCTTATGCAACACACTACAATCAATAATTTATTTTCGTGGAACATTTCTAACTTTACACTGCTCCTTCACATGCCAGTTATTTGCTGTAATGTGAGGTATTCCCTGTTAATGGCTTTCCACTACCGTTGTTCATTTGTGCCTTTAAGGGATTATTAACTATGAAATGAGATGTCTTTGAAGGGATGATCAGTCATGTTTATTTTTCAAAAGCTTCTTGAAATTCAAGAAATGTTTTTTCTTTCTTTTTCTTGGGGACATACCGGCCAACGACTGGCCTTTTCAAGCTGAGAAGCTCCTTCCTCTGCCAAATTGAAGTAGAATCTTGCCCTGCTTATCTGATGTTTCATGAACACCTTCCATTCTTCGGTGACGGTTCTTGAGAAGATATCCTTGTCACTTAAGCCAAACTGAGCAAGTTCATCTTGTGGAAGGTAGACTCTACCTCTTGATGCACTGAAAGGACAACATGGAAAACTTAGGCGAGTGGGCTATGAAGAAAATGTAAATTGTCAAGTTATGAATCAACAGGAAACTCACTCCTCTCCCACATCTCTCAGAATGTTTGTCAGTTGATTCCCAATACCCAGATATAGTGCTGCGTTATATATAGTTTGAGCAGGGAGAAGAGACTCTGCCGCAATTCCCATCACTGGAACACTCATTAGGCCAACAGTTCCAGCCACATGGTAGCAGTAAAGATATAGCTCTTCAAAATTCTTATACCGGGTTTTCCTTGTGTCCATCCTCATGCCTTCTATCATGTCCCTGAAAGGCTATATATAATAGAAGGAAACACTTAATTACTTGTAGATTCCTTGAGCTGCTGATTCATGGTTTTGGTTTTGATAGCCAAGATACCTTAATGTCCAAGGGAAACATAGAAACAGTGTCGGTCAGAGCAACATCAAGCATGTCATAAGGGCGTCCGTTGAAAATGTCATGGAGTCTCTCTTCCCACCTATCAAGAACAGCAGAGCTCATATAGACTGCATTAGGACTATCAACCAATTCATCTGTCCTCCTGCACCAAACTACACACAAAAGTCTCAGTATTTAACTACACAGAACTAATGATGGGCTTGAGATGGATAAGGTTTTAAGAATAGATGCATCTTCCCCTTTTGACCAAATTAATTAATAGGACTCCAAGAAACTTGTAATGTGCACTCAAAATGTTTTCAGACAAGGAATTCGTATGTTGATTTGGATCATTATTCAACTTCCTTTTCGGAGCACAAGGAGATGTAGTTGACAGAGTCTATAAAATAAATTCATTATCCTGGATGTGAACTTTCTCACCATAAATCGCCCATATAGCTTTCTGTCTTTCTTCTGTCATTAGCAGAGTTCCTGTTCAAGAATGAAGACCGTCTAAGTTGTGCAAGAAAGAAGATAGGATAGTTCAGATGACTTGATGGACAAAACATAAAAAAAAAAAGTCCACCCATGTTGATAAGTTGGGCGGTTACATATGTGAAGGAATAGACGAATTTCAACAAAGAAGAATGTAAGAGAATTAACCATTTTCTTCAACCAAGCATATGATGATACTCAAGATAGAAAATCATAAAAATTCAAGAACTGTCAAATTCCTTAGAAGGAACAAAGTGGATTTGCACCTAGATAGAAGGTCTTTGCATATTCTGCACAGATCTTTCTGCAACTTTCATATGCTTCATCCAAAAAGAGAGGACGGAACTGCGGCTTCTTGCTGGGAATGGTGGAGATGAATTTAGCCGGATGTGTCTGCCTCTCTACAACTTCTTGTACGTGCAGATCAGCAAGAGGAATTCCTTGTTTTGACAACTGGGGATAAATGATATCCCTTGTTGGTCTGGGAGTTAAGGTGACTTGTGCTCTTATAACACCATGTCTTGTACTAATTGATTGACTCACACTCATATGGCTTCCAACGATGGAAGCGTTTGCTGCTAGAGAAAATGGCAGACTCATATCTGACTACTTGAAATTGGTCAGCAGATACGAGAAAACTACCCAATGAATGGCTTTAAAAGTGAATTTGGGATGCTGGTGCCAAATGAAGCCCAAGGGAAGCATCAACCCCTTTTCCATTATCTGTGTGTTTATATCTTATGCCACCTATGTTTCTATATTCGTAAGTTAAAGATCCCTTTTTCAGTTGAGATATGCCTTTTTGTAGGGCCCAGTTGCATTTGATATAGGCAGCTGACAAGTGAGATGAGTAACTCATTCATGCTCAATCATGGAACTGCACTTGTAAGTAATATTTTCTTCTCACCCAAGACATACGTCTGATGATAAACTGTACTCTGCTCCTTGCTCCTCCCGATACACATTATATATTACTGGAAGTTTATTTTGCAAGTAGATAATCGCCTTGGAGTTAATGTTATAATAGATAAGACGTGGGCATAATTTGGTCTGGTTTTGGGAGGGAGGAATTAAATCGTAATCTTCAAGGACGTTGCTTTCATGTTGGAGAAGGCTATCAAAACAATGTTGGCCAAAATGCGTCTGGTAGCGGAATTCCTTGTGAGGAATCTTAGTCAGTTTTGATACCTCCTAAGTCCTAAGGCTAAATTAATTTGTTGTTTCTACAGCATTGGCTTAATTAATGTCGGCCTGTCTTATGTTTGCTTATCTTTACAACTTGTCGGCGTGTATAGCCCATAATATCCAGCCGCTCACGTGGCAACACATCATTAATATTACTCATACAAATTTTTACTTTAGGCCTGTGGTAACATGCAACTTGATATCTTGAGCAAGAGTGGGATTTTTTTAACCTCAATATTGAAGGAGTAAACAGAAATAAATGTTACTCTTAAGAGGAGCAGGATGAGAAAGGAAGGAGTCCAAAAGGTCCCTTGAACGGTGAAGAAGTATTTTTTTAGCTAGACCATTATGTTCATTCTAATGTGCAATCTACCGGCTAAACTCATTGCAATAAACAATTGGCAGAGCTTAGATGAAAAGCAGCTGCTTTTATCTTTGTTCATGATATGTTTCGCTGGTCGTGGTAATAGAGAATTAGGAATGGAATTGGCCAGTGTTTTTCTCTTCTGTCATGCATAAATACTTCATTGCAATAAAGTATATATGCCACACGCATAGCAGTGCTTAATTCACAAGTACTAATTATCAGGTACGTGTTATGTGAGAGTTGGGTTGGGAAGGTCACAAGAGAGCCATTACAAGGTTAATACAAAGCTTAGTGACCAATAATTGATTTACATTAGAGAAATGGGTCGCAATTATAAGTGTTTGCGGTAGAGGTTGGGCCGGATCCAAAGATACTGAGACAGGCTAACTCTATGCACGGATATATTTTTATTTACAAAAAACCCTGACGTTGCTCGCGATTGATTCATGCCCACGCACACGAGGATGACAAATACTAATAATATGAGAAGAGGTAAACCTAACTAATAATTATAGATAGAAGCGACAGAGCGCACGCCACTGATGGCTCTTGGGATTTAGTCAAATGGAGGAATTCCTTACCAAGTTAAGTTGGGCAGTGGAGAGAATTCGCACGGTGAATCCACCCAATCTTGGAGGGGAGAACATGTTCTGGTGGGGAGCCTCATTAGATGGCAATTTTACCGTTCGATCTGACTATGGCCTAGTGTATAATCAGAGTTTACAACCGTCTGGCTCACAGTGGCTACAGCTAAATCCGCGAAGATGCCGACGGATCCAGGGATCAACAAGGGTATATACGACTTGCGGTGTACTCATTGGAGATAGCCAAAGTAACCGGATGACTGCGTTCCAACAGAAACTGGGTTTTCTCTCTAGCAGCAGCAGAGTTACATGCCATCAAGGCAGGACTACAAGTATGTCGGAACTCAGGACCGAAAAAGATTAAACCCCATTTTGATTCCCCCTGAGGCCTTCAGTCACTGGCTACAACCAGGGGAAGTTTTCACCTCGAGATTGAACAAGTGAGATGAACGATTTTCTCCTTCTGTGACATCGAGATTTCTCATGTCTATAAAGAGTCCCTGCTGCGTGCAAACACTATGGCCAATAAAGAAGGCTCATGAGGCGAATTCAGACCGGCTAATACTGTCCGCTCCTCATATTTTCTGTTCAGACCCATCCTCGTCGGATTTAGAACAGTGTTCTAATTTTCTAATGTTGGCATCTGTGTATTTCTGGTTTTACACCCCAAGATAACTCTCTTGTCGTGTTTTTTCAAGGGAAAAAAACAGGAGGTGGCAGCACATGACTATCTTTTGTGATCACATGATTTCGACTTCACAAAATCCGAAATAAAATTAAGAAAGAAGGCTTTAGCTTCTGGTTTCAGTAACAGTATAGCAACGGACAAAGTGCAAGTACAGAAAATGAATTTAGTTATTAATCATTCTTGATCTTAACAAGTGTACTTTTTGTATAATCTATAGCACTCCTGGCTGCCACCGCAAGGCGGAGAGAGAAACATTTGTCACGGGTGGGTTAACATTTGTGTGTGTGTAAATGAAATGGTGTTTAGGATAAGGATGCAAACAGGGATATGATTACCTAGCACCACTTAAAAATCCTAAATATTAATTTAACCTTCTTTTGTTATAATATTGAATGCCAAATTAACTTTTGACGTGGCAAATTAATTAAACTTCCATTCGGATCTCATGCGTGTCCGGGCGGAACGGTCCGGTCCCGATGGCAAAACCGGAATGGGACCCGAAAGGTTACAGCGCTAACAGTAACAAATATCTGAAGGGAGAGAGGTTTAGAATGTGAGTGAAATGGCTGATGCATGCATGTACGTGCCCTGTGTTCCTCATTAGCAGCGCCCAGGAATTTTCCGATAGCTGGACAGCTTAGCTTCATGTTATAGTTTTAGTGAAGGGATAAATATTTAATCTTTTCATCACGTACGTTTGAACAGGGCTTGTTTGGTTAGTTCGTTGAGAGAATGGACACAGATTCCGAAGTAAATATGTAAGAAGAATTTTGTCTCGGTAAGAATAAAAATTGTTTTTGGATGCCCAAACGGACTATCCAAACAAGCCTATTCCCTCCTGAAATCATGTTTTCCAAACCCAAATACTAACTTTAGTGCTCGATCCGTTCCTGTTAACCGATTATTTTGCCCTATAAAATAAGAATGTGGAGGAGAAAAGAGATTTGGGTGCATATGATTTTCCTGCATGCCGGCCCCAATAAGATATGGACTTGATTAAATGTGGGTGACGGCACCAAAACCAAGGCGTATTGAATATAATATATATATATATATAGAGAATTAGGAGAGCGGGCCATGGCGCTTGCGATATTGCGCATCACCATTATCATAATCCCTCGCTTAATCACGTTTTTATCACTAATCAATTCAATTAAGCCAGTGACCTCACAAGACCACCTAACAAGGGAGAGCTGAACGTCTCGTCTATAAATGAAGCCCTCAGCCTCCAATGTCTTGCGCAGACAGACGAGAGTGGAAGCTAGCTTGCTAGATAGATAGCTGTACGTAGTATATATATATATGGGGGAGGTCGTATACATTGGAGAGCTTGATGAAGAAATGCACGTTTCTTCCTCCTCCTCCTCCTCGTCTTCATCTCAAAAAGCAGAAGCAGAAGCAGAGAACAACATTTACAAATGCATATTCGGCTTCGTTGAGATGGCCGTCGTAAAATGTTGACAAATCAAGAAGAATATATTGAGAAATTGAATGTATTATTAGAAACTTATTTGGGTACAACACAAATCTACCCTCTTCTTGAGGGAGATGAACTAACCCCATTTTGGGGACTCTTGAAGTGGGAGACCCAAGTTATCCTCCCCTTCTTGGTGGGGATTCTTCATCCTCTCACCTTGTGGTGATGATTATACAATCATACTCTAAATCAATTCACTATGACCCTTTATATAGACATGTGGGTCATTAACTAACTAAGTGATTAATACTAACCACTTTAACTAACCCACTTATTTCCAACACCCCCTTCAAGTTGACACCCCTAAACTCTAGGTGCTCAACTTGCCAATACAAAGAATTACAAGGGAGTAGGGTGAGTTAAACTATACAATTTGATTAACAATAATACAAACATTTCTTCTTAATCTTCCTCTCAATAATGAAGAGTTTCTTGGTGCATCATTGCTGGAAATTTTTGAGCTTCCATTCTTACTCCATGTCCATTGTTCCCTGTGCTGCTTTTTGTTGCAAATCATACGAATTTGTCCATCTCAAAACCCTCAAATTTACTTATACTGTGATAAAATATCATCAACATAGCCAAGCGATAATAACAAATGATACCACCGAAGTATGATCCTTTGATGAACCAGGATCAGAAAGAGTAGCTCCAGCTGGCTCAGAGTTCATGTCAATTCCAGATGACATAGGATGAAGTTGCATGCAAGAGAGAGCAGGACCATCAACACAACTTGTAGATTCATCAAGATCCACATTTGAATGGCTATCAACAAAGGAATCGCCAAAATCATGAGAAATGTTCTCCCAAAATAACAGCAATGATTCCAACTGTTCCAGTCACTCCACATTTGATGA
>JANTPZ010002846.1:0-17016 GCA_025593235.1 Vachellia pachyceras
GGTAGAAATATAAAAGTCTTGAATTAAAATGCTTAAATTCCTCTTACCTTGGTTTCAATATCATTTTTCATATTCAGGATGTAAAGATTTTCATCATATAATGGAAAAGTCATTTCTGTATCTCCAATTTTATCTATATCTTCAACCTCCTTTCTTCCTATCCGGATGTTTTTTATTTTTTCTTGCCAATCCTGCTTTATACTTATGTGTGGAGGTCTCCAACTTTTCAAATCGCTGCACAGCTGCAAAATCAGATTTCAACAATTGTGTAAGATTGTAGTACTCCGTTTAGGATCAATGTTGTCAATTAAGAGTATCAAGACATTGCAACAAAAACAAATAAACGTGTCTCGATCATCATGAAGCTAAAAGACATTTCAAAGTAGAAATAACACTGCTTGGAAACTAACATCCTAGCAAATTCAAATAAGGAGACTGCTACCAAATTTTTACAATAATTATAGGTGGAAGTGGGAAAGATTCTTCATGCTTTGTGTGAATTCCAAGTTACTTGCATGGAAACCATCAAGAAATTTTTTGGGGGAGGGGGAGAAAGAAGAAGAAAAGGGAAGAAAAGCTGTCAGGCTTTTGAATTCCTATTTGATATTCAATTTAAACATAATAAAAGCAAACAAATCTACATTTCATTGGTGACGAAATGCACTATCATGCCGCCACAGCTAGCAAACAAAATGTAAATGATCGGCCAGAGAATTTAAGAAGTCGGATATTGGATTTCAAATATCTATTTTTGGTTTATCCCAGAGTTTATATATAATAGTTTTAAAGGCTTCTTCTGCGTCCAAATTCAAAACAGCCAAAAAGCGAACAAAGATCACTCTTATCGTCATTACCTTTGACTCGCCCTCATTCCGAGGAGATTCGTCTTTTTCTCCGCTTGTCAAGTTGTTGGGCGGTTGTTTATCAGGATCTTAACGGATCAACAATTGGGTTAATGCTAATAGATAATAATGAGATTTTCCCAAAATGAACAAAAAAACACTAGCCAAAAAAAATTTAGAAAAAGGAAAAGTTGGAATGAAGGGATTAAACAATATACAATAAACGGTTACGACACAAACTTCGGAAAATGTCGAAAATGAACAAGGGCATGTGTCAGCAGAGGAAAACCTCGATCAGATTTCAAGTCCGATAGAACACGTTCCGCTTTCGCAGCCGCAGAATGAAGCGCAGTCCTCGCTTTGGACACAAAAGATAGCGTCTCCATTTCCTACGCGAGTGGCGAGGAGGCTAAGGCAGACGCAGTTTCTCTCTCTCTCACAAGAGCTCAAAAACTAAAGAGCGAGAAGGCCATAGTTCTGGTAACTGATGCACCTTCAGGGAGAAGAATCGGAATAAATCTGACTAGATATAGGAAAGACTAGGAAGGAAGCTCTGGCTATGGCTGAAGAAACTGATGATGATGGAAGAAGAAGCAGAAACAGTAACATGCGAGTACCGTAAATTCGCAATTGAAAATGGCGCAGTCAAAAACATTTTGCGTTTGAGAATCTCAAACTTCCATTACGAGCTCCACTAATTGACACGAGACAGTTAAATTTTCACGGAGGTTGAGTGGAACGAAGAAAACTAAATACAATGCTTTACTTTGAAAGTACTCATAATCATTATTTTTTCATTAAATTAATAACATACTTATAAGTATTGCATCTAATTTTTTTAATCTAAAAATAGTCAATTGACCCTTACCCACCTTATTTATTTTAAAAGTACAAACAAGATTTTATTTAGTCACATTTATAAATTAATTTATTAAATTTATTTTTTTATATAAATTTATAATTTTAAATTTCATTTAGTATGTGTTGATTTTGCTCCAAAGTGTTAAAATAAATATTTAAATAGAGACAATATTAGAAAATTATTGAATTTTAAATTATATTTAATCAGGTTAAACCATTGATAAGACAAAGTTATTTATAAATAGTATTGGATAAATATAAAGAGAGGAGTGTTATTAATTTTAAATATATATATATTTTTTAAAATATTTAGTGGCGCAATTGCCGGCCTTTAATTCGATTTCAGAAATTCATGGCTGGCAAGTCCTACGAGATCAGGCATGCAAGCACTTCCATGACATGTTGGTCAAAAAGGAAAACAATTAATATTCATTAGAGAAAAAATTATTATTATTATTATTATTATTATTATTATTCATTGAAGAAAGGAAAAAACAATTCTTGGATAGTTTAAGTTGCAAATTCGACATGAAAATAATGTTGGCTAGAAATATTTTTTTACTTCCACATCACCATTGTAAACTTTAAAACCTAATAATATTGCGCTACCCATTAAATAATTAACATTAACCATTAAAAAATTAATGTTAATCATTAGCATTTTTAATGATGATAGATAAAATTATTATATTTTAACGGGAATCCCAAAATGTTGGTGCCACATTACTCTAAATGAACACATTACTCTAAATGAAAACATCCAAAATAAATTTATACATTAAAACTTCTTATTTTGTGAATAAAAAATTGAGATTGACAAAAACTCCTTAAAAATTATGCATCATAAACTATGTAGATAGTATGATATGGACGATTTAGAACTTATCTGCATTAATAAAAGCAGAATTGATGCCACCTTAAACGATGTGTTTGTTTGTTAAGGTGTTGGGAAATCATATTTATATATGTTGAAATAAAAAACACTCCCACATACTTACTTTGTAAATTATAAATCACATTGAAAAATAGATTTTAACGCTAATTCAAACAAATCAAATATCAATTTGGAGGGACATGCATGAACCTATTGTTTAGGTTATTTTTCCATACTTTTGTTTTCTTTGATGATCTTGGATTCTTGTTAATCCTTTCCCCATTTTCCACTGTCCACAGTTGTACTGTACTCTTTTAATATTTTAGCCTTATTTTTTAAAAAAATGAAACGGAAAAAGGCAAAGATGAATTCTGGAAAGTACATGTCAATTTTGACCTGGGCAAAGAAACTTTTGCAGATAAACTTGCCTCTCATTAATTCTTATTATTATTAAGTTATTTTACTAATAACCAATGGTGAAAGATTTATCTGCATAATAAATAAAAAGTTAAAGAGAGATTTATTTTAAAAGTTCAAAGATCATCAGCCCATTTGGGAACGCAGTAGAGAAGTATTTTTTCCAAGTCAAAGTAAATATATGAAAGATGTTATCTCATTTTACAGAAAACACTGTTAAACATGCGTTTGGGCTCCCCATAATCATTGCCAAACGCACCCCATGATTTGCACACAACTCAACTTAAAATTTTTTTTTTTGGGTTATATAATGGGAAAAGGGCTCACACTTTCAGATAATTATGTAAGAGAACAGGATTACAAACTAACATAACTATGAAACTACGTGAAAGCTAACAAAAAGTTTGTGCTTTGCTCCCAAAAGTAGTATGCTCGTTGGGATCTGATGGAAAACTTTCATAATTCTGAGCTTCTTGACAAGCCTGTGTGGCTGTGTTTGGTAGGAGGCACAAACCGAAAAAACTATTGATAAGGACTCACAACTTGCTAATGCGACGTGTGGATAAGGCTATGAAGTAATATATATATATATATATATCTCTCTCTCAGTGTATTGGTGGCCAATAATATAGGAGTATATTATCTAATAACCTTGTTTATAATTGACTTTCAAGTTTCAACTCATTTCATTGAAATAAAAATAAAAAAAATTTTGTTCACTCGCTCTAATGCTTTTAACAAGTTGTGTTTTTTGTCCCTTGATATAATGCCGGAAGAGGAAAGAGAAGAGAGTAAGAGGGAGACAGAAAAATAGGAATTGCTATTTAATATTCAAGTCTAAACGTAAGCATTTTGTATTTTTTTAACTTGGGGTTTGGTTTTTTTTAACTAAGTAATTCTGTATGAAATATTATCAGTTACTAAATGATAAAATTTCTCCTGGCATGGATTCTGAAATAACAGTTCTCCTAAACTGGTTACTTAACTCCTAAACCATTGTTTTAACTAAATTAATCATGTTTATAAAATAGTTTTGATTTCAAAATAAGTTAAATATGATATAAAAGAATAAAGCATAACCTCAAAACACTTATCATGGTTAAAGGAGTCAAACACCCCTTTCAAAACTTACCTATGATAGAAAATGGTAAATCTAAATATTTGAAGGTTATGCGAACTTCTTTCTAAACCATATTATAAAAATCAATCTCATAATAATGGGTATCAACCTTTGAAACTTGGATTCATATTTCACATCAAGCCCAACTCTCGTATTTCCATAATGAAAATACCATTTGTTTCAAAGAATATGTGACAAAATGCTCACTCAAGTTTTCACAAATAATATTGGAGTATTAGATTAGTGGACTACGGCATGCTATAAAATAATCACAAAATAACGTGTTTAGAAGTATTAAAATATCAGAATACGCGAAAACGTGTCCCCTACAGTTGCAATATATATACATCTAACCAACATATTAATTAGCACCGGTAAAATGGGTTGAGCCTACTAAACCCTGGGCTCATACAGGTTAGCAGCCCACCAAAAGTCGGACCACACAAACCCAAGGAAATATAGCATGGGTTAATACGGGCTAACCCACGAGTTGGCAGGTACTCAGTACTTACAGTCCCTTAGATGACACTCTCACTCAATCGACAATGCATTAGACCTAGCCCTCTTCTTCTTCTCCCCTAAAATCTAAAAAACTAACGAGATTTAGTGGCTATTGTCTTCTCAATTCTCATTCCATCGCGGGCTCACAGCTAATAGCTCATCCACGCCGTCGCACCTCTGTTCTTGTTGAGCCATCGAGCCATCACACCTCATCTTGTCATCCACTCCATCTCCACCGCATGATAAGGAAATCACCATTGAGGAAGGTAACACAGATATGAATTCACATGTCGCATGGGACGAATTCCCAACTGAGCAGAAAGTGCAGAAGAAAGAAGAGAAAAGATAGAGAATAGCAAGTCATGTGTAAATGATGAAAGAATCGGTACTTTCCATATTCATCTTCTCATTACACGTACACATGTACATAAATACAACTTGTACAGCTGACAACCATTCTCAACTAACAACTTAACTAGCTAACAAACTAGATAGTTGGGAAACTGACTTGGTTAGAAACTAACATAAATAATTAAACTATACAGTTAACTCAACCGTTCAACGTATACACAATATGTTACCCCTTCAAGTTGGACAGTGCAAATCATGCAATCCTAGCTTGGATATGAGTATGGAAAAGGGTGATGGATCCAATGCCTTGGTGAGAATGTCTGCAGCTTGACTGTAAGAGCGAATTGGCAACAAACGGATAACATTGCACTTAAGCTTTTCTCAGATGATGTGGCGGTCAATCTCAATATGCTTGGTGCGTTCATGGAAAGTCTGATTAGCCACAATGTGCTGAGTAGATTGACTGTCACAGTATATGACAGTTGGGCTAAGGTGTACAACGTGTATATAATGTAATAGATAGAGCAGCCACTAGATTTCACATGTTAGGGAAGCCAAGGCATGGTACTCAGTTTCTGATGAAGACTTGGAAATAGTATGCTGCTTCTTGGATTTCCAGGAGATAAAGGAGTTGCCCAAGAAGATACAATAGCCGGAGACAGAACATCGGGTATCCAAGCATCCTGCCCAATCTGAATCACAGAAACCTTTCAATGTGCAATGAGATGCAGCTGGAAAGAAAATGCCCTAGCCTAGAGAAGATTTCAGGTAACGTAGGACACGGTGTGCAACTCTTAAATGGAGATCAATGGGGTGATGCATGAACTGATTGAGTTGTTGAACAGTGAAGGAAATGTTAGGCCTAGTATTTGTTAAGTAGATCAATCACCCAACAAGTTTGCGATATAGAGTGCCATCAGGTAGGGGGCTACCAAAATCCTGAGAAAGTTTGGAATAACGAGACATTGGTGTCTTAAATGGTTTGTTATTCAAGAAACCAAAGTTATTCAGAATATCCAATGTGAATTTTCATTGATGCAATGCAATTCCTTGCTTTAACTGTGCAATCTCAAGACCAAAGAAAAATCTAAGGTTCTCAAGATCCTTGATTTTGAAGGCAGAATCAAGGAGTGAATTAACTCATTGTATTTTACCAAAATTGGTACCTATGAGGATGATGTCATCAACGTAACTTAATAGAGTCGTAAAGGAACCATCAAGACAACACACAAATATGGAATAATCAGCCTTGGATTGAACATAACCTAGCATAATAAGACTGTGGAAAGTTTGGAGTGCCATTGCCTACTAACTTGCTTAAGGCCGTATAAAGACATGTAATTTGCAACCAGGAGAGTGAAAACCAAGAGGGATTTCCATATACATCTCTTCATCAAGGTCACCATGTAGAAATGTGTTGTTAGTGTCAAGTTGTTGGAGGTGCCAGTTTCTTGCTGTGAGCAAGGACAACAAAAGACGTACAGTAGCTAGCTTCGCAACTGGAGAAAATCTTTAAGTAATCTATGCCTTTGGTTTGGGTTTACCCCTATGCCACTAGTCTGGCCTTAGCATGCTCAAGGGTACCATTAACACAAAAATTATTCTTATAGACTCATTTATAGCCAACAGCAGATTTCCCAGGGGGTAGAGGTGTAAGGGACGAGGTGCTATTCTGTTCAAGGGCAGAGATCTCAACAGCCATAGCATTATACCACACTTTATTCTTTACAGCTTGGTGATAAGTTTTGGGTTCAAAAAGAGAAGTAATAGATAGACTAAAATGTTTATAAAAAGGGGAGAGGTGTTTGTATGATAGAACAAAATGTAATGAATGAGGAGAGTACGCTTTCCAGGGGAAGGTGATGGTGCAACTGAAGAAAGCAAATCATAATCATAGTCCTTTAAGTGTGTTGGTGGTTGGCGTTGCCTTGTGGATTGTGGCACAAAAATAGGTTCCACAGTGGAAGAGGTTTCTGGGTACTTAACAGAAGTTCCAGGAGGAAATTCTAGAGGTGGAATGTCTTGTGGTATGGGAATTGATGGAGAAACATGGTGAGAAGGTGATGTCCAAAAGAACATAACCTTTTTACTCCAAGCTTGTATCCTAGAAAACGCATTTCCTGGCTCGAGGAGCAATCTTTATGCGAGTATGAGAAGAAGTAGAAATAAAACACAAGAAGCCAAATACCCGAAGGCTAGACAGATCTGGTTTTGTCTGATACAAAGAAAAGTGAGGGGACTTATAGTCAGGGAAAGGAGTTGGCAGGTGATTTATGTGTGGACTGCGTTAATGCCATATTTTGATGATAACAAAATGATTTCAGGAATTATGAAGCTTGAATTGTTGTTAATTAAGTGTTGATTTTGAAACACTCGAGTTCTACGCTTCAGTAACCGAGTTTGGATGAAAGTATTTGGAATACTCGAGTACTGTGGTTTGAAACTCGAGTATTGAACCTTTCTCAAGTGTTAAAAATCAATATTTTCAGACAACGCTCGAGTTATTGTTGAAAGTGTTGATAACACTCGAGTGATGAATACTGACACTCGAGTATTGTGAGATAAAAAGCTTCTGTGATTCAGCACTTTGAATAAAAACTCGAGTATTTGGTTGAAGTGTTGTAAACACTTGAGCAATATTTTTGAAACACCAGAGTATTGGCACTTAGAATGTTTTAAACTTAATATTTTCAAGTGAAACTCGAGTATTGATGTTAAAGTGTTAGCAACACTTGAGTATTGTAACTTATTTTCAAAATGCTTTGCTTCACTTTAAGTAGAGTACTCGAGTTACAGATGGAAGTATTGATAACATTCGAGTATTGTGTTGGAATACTCGAGGATTGAGTTATTTTTCAAGACTCAATACTTCACTTGAAGCAAAACACTCAAGTTATGCAAGAAGTGTTGCCAACACTCGAGTGCTAGTTTGCAACACTCGAGTATCGAGCAAAGTTTTCAAATGAAAGTAACACTTCAAGCAGAAAACTCAAGCATTTGATGAAAGTGTTGACAATACTCGAGTATTAGGCTTTCAATACTCGAGTATTGAGCACTCTTTTTCTCAAAACACAACATTTCCATCAAAACACTCGAGTAATGATCAGAGAAGCAACAACACTCGAGTATTATGTCTCCAACACTCGAGTATTGTGATTTTTTTAAAAGATATCACTTCAAGTTTTCCTTTGAACACTTGAGTAACAACTGGAAGTATTCTGAACACTCGAGTATTTGTGTTCAAATTCAAAAACTTCTGCAATAACCTCAGCAAACACTCGAGTAATTTTAAAAATGTTTCAAACACTCAAGAATTGAAATAAAACACTTGAGTATTGTTCAAAGTGCTTGATTATCACTCAAGTATTGTAAAACAAAACTCGAGTATTGCTTTCCTCAACGGCTATTTTTCTCTGACAGCTTTTTACCTGCTCTCTGACTTTCTTTATTTGTGATTAACAACATTTGAATCTCACCTGCCATCATAAATGCAGAAACCCAAAATCATAGAAAGAGAAAAAGCTGGTCACGCCTCCTGCAGACAGATTGCATAAATTAGCCGTCATCGCCAACATTCCAAAAACACATTTAATTCAGCATTAATGGCGAAGATGAAGAAGTGGTTGATGAGAGTAACGGGCATTTAAATGTCTCTAACATAATTTCATTACTTCTCATCTATAAGAGAACCAAGAATTCATTACAGAGAGAAGAGACGAACAATTATACAAGCATTCAAAGGCATTTAATATATTCTCTGTAAACCTTTCGATATTCTTCTGAGCTAGCTATCTACTCTTTGAGAGAGTTTCTTTGAGCATCACTTACTATAAATCTGTGAGAAATTCCAGGTTGGGACCTTGAATCCATTGGGCTGTGAAATTGTCAGAAAATAGAGATTGTGAGACTCTATTTTATTGCTTATTGTAAGGGGGAGTGTGATTCTCCATTGTAAAAGCAGTGTTGGCCTTATTTGTTTCTGATTAGTGGATTGAAAAAGTTCAGAGGAGCTCTGAGGACTGGACGTAGGTCAGAAGGACCGTACCAGTATAAATCTCCCGTGTTCATCTTCTCTTTACCTTACTCGGTGAAATTGTTTTAATTCAGTGTTTTTCAGTTTAAATTTTTAAATTGACCAATTCACCCCCTCTTGGTCAAATCCTTCACTAACAAACTGCATGCAAAATGGTATAGGACTAGTAGGATTTGGGCAAGTTGGATTGAAAGAGCAAGGACCATGCGACATTAAGTATGTGTTGATGTTTCCTCCCAATTATGCTTGTTTTACTGAGGTGTCTCTACACATGATGTTTGATGTATAATACTTTTGGATGCAAAATAATCAAGCGTATGAAACCCAACCCTATTGCCACACTTGATTGTTTGAATGGTAGCGTGGAATTGAGTCTCAGCTAATTTAATGAAATTTTTAAGTGTCTCATATATTTATAACTTATTTTACAGTAAGAGAACCCATATATAACGAGAGAAATCATTAACAATGGTGAGGAAATATTTGTGACCATGAATGAATGCAAGATGATAAGGGCACCAAATGTCAATGTGTAACAAAGAAAAGATTTTATTAGAATGAGACTAGCTGATTAGGAAAGAGAGACACTTCTGTTTAGCCAAATGTTAGGGTTCACAGTGATCAAAGGTTTTATTGGCAACAATATAAGGATGTAACTTTTGCATATGTCTAAACAAGGAATCAGAGAAGGTGACTTAGCCTAAAATACCCTAGATCAAATGAAGAGTCTAGAAATGAGACAACTGGAGCATCCACTGCAGACACAAGACAACGAGCAGCCTGTTGTTGAGGGAGAAAATATAGGCCTTCTCTTTCTTTAGCTATACCAATCATCCTCCATTCTGGCAAGTTCATTAGGAAGCAGTGATGCCTTTGAAATATTGCACAGCAATAAAGAGTCAGTTTGGATTTTGAGATGATATGAACATGCAAATTTGGAATGAAGAAAACATTATGAATGGTAAGGGAGTCAGAAAGCTTTACTGAGCCAAAATGGCTTGCGATGATAGTGGAACCATTAGGCAAATGCATAGTGATAGGTGAAGTAATGGTAGTTGATAAGAAGTAAGAAGAAGAAGGGTAGATGTGATCAGTGGCTCCTGTATCTAAGATCCAGGAGTCATGTATGTTGATACCTTGTTTTGATGGTAAAAAACCTTAAAATGTGGGAGGATTTGGAATCTGGTCTGATTTTTGTGAAACTGTGTTAAATCTGTCAAAGGAGTTTTGAAAATCAGGTCTTAGTTTTTACAAACTCAAAGTCTGTAACTGTTTTTCAAAATTGAATATTGAAACTGGAAGTTTTGGAAAAGAAGTTCTATGATCAAGTTCAAAAACTCGAGTCCTAAATTTCTAGAACTCGAAGTTCCATAACATGCTTACAGAACTGGAAGTCAAAACTTGAGGTTTCAACGTCAAGTTTTTCCATCACCTTATAGAACTCAAGTTTCTCAGAACTGGAAATGAAAACTGGAAGTTTTGGATTCAAGTTTCACAAAACTTGAGTTCCCGGATTTTAGAACTCGAGTTTCATAACTATTTCCCAAAACTTGAATTGAAAACTGGAAGTTCTGACTGGAAGTTTCACAGAACTCGAGTCCTGCTGTTTTCCAAACTCAAGTTCCATACCTTGCAAAATTTATTAGTTCAAAAACTTGATGTTCAAACTCGAGTCCTCACTAAAAGTTTTCAAAACTCGAGTTCTCGAGATTCAAAACTCGAGTCTCGAGGACCTTTTCAACTAAATAGTTTTCACACGTTTTAGAACTCGATTCCTCATTTTATAACTTGAAGTTTTACAACTGAACTTCAAAACTTGATATCAAAACTTGAAGCTTCAAATAAAAGTTTTTCAACTATACTTCAGAACTTTCACTATAAACTCGAGTCTAAAATGAAAGTTTTCTAAAAACTTGAGTCATGTATATTAGAACTGGAAGTTTTACAACTGAGATATTAATTCCTATGTGACAGAACTCGAGTCATGGAATCTTGTAAACTCGAGTCCCCTTTTCTCTAACACAGTTATGCCTAACGTTTACAGAAGCTTTCCTTTTTTGTGTTGGAACATTTTGAATGTTACCTGCTCTAATAAATGCTTTCTAGTTCTTTCATTAAACTGCTCAGGTTGTCCAAGGAATGAAGATTACCATTAATGTCTTCCAGCGCGACAGTTAAATAGCATTAAATGAAGAATTTATGATAGACGAACAAACGCAGCTGTTCTGAGTAATGGATACAAGTCTCTCTAACGAACATTCAAACTCAGAGCAATGGCTATTAAATGAAGTATCATCTATAAATGAAGAAGCTATGAAGACAGATAAGAAGACCAAAAAGCTTGAACGCACATACTGTCTGTAATTACATATTCTGTCATTTTTGTTCAAAAATTACTGTGAGCTTCAGTATTTGACTATCCACTCTTACAATAGAGTTTATCCTATCAATCTTTATTGTGTTCCTGTGAGATATTAAAGGTCCACCTTGAATCAATTGGGTTGAGATTGAGTTGAAAAACAAAGTGCGAAAGAATCTGTTTTAGTGCGTGTTGTAAGGGGGAGTGAGCCTCCTGTTGTAAAGGCTAAGTGTTCCTGAATTGTTGTTTGTTAGTGGATTTGGAAATCTCAGAGGTGCTTTGGAGATAGGACGTATGTTAGGTGGGTCGAACCAAGATAAATTGCTCGTGTTCAATCTTCTCTCTGCTTTCCTTGATGACATTGTTTAATTTATGTAATTTCATTTAATTTTAAAAGTGACTAATTGACCCCCTCTTAATCAAATCCTATACTGTTCAGTCGTGATGCCAAGGTGTGGTGCACTACTGTGAGACTGAGTTGGGTGCCAAAATAAGAGCAATTGAGGCTTCCTTATCACATTTCTCTTAGAAATGTTGGCAACGGTGGAGCTGTTACAAGGTTTTAAGCCAAAGTGGGTAGCATGTTTTTTGTAACATGTGTTGACAGTATGGCGTGACTTACCACAATAGGTACAATTCTTATTGTTATTAGAACGTGCAAACCTCTGTGAAGAAAGGTGTTCGCCAGACTTGGCATACAGGATAGCTGTGTTAGCTAGACTTAGAAGCACTCCCATTTCACATTCTTGTTGAGAAACAAGGGAGAAAGCTTAAAGCATAGGAGGAAGAAGATTAAAGATCATAATTTGTGACTTAACAGTGGAAAATTGATCATTAAGGCCTTTCAAAAATCGAGTCATATAGTCGTGTTGTTGATACTTATTCAACTTGGTGAAAGCACCACAAGAGCAACAGGTCTTATAGCTACAGACAGGAGAAGGGTGTAGATTAAGCAGCTCATCCCAAATAATCTTAAGCTTTGTATAATAATCACTTTCAATTTAGTCAAATATAGTTCATCTTGTAGATAGCAATATGGAAGACATCACACTATGCAAAACAACTTTAAATATCATCCCAAATGTTGGAGGCACGATCTATCCAGAGGACGCTTTGGGCAATTGTTGTAGAAACCAAGCAAGTAAGCCATGCCACCATCATTGTGTTGCAACACTCCCGGAATAGAAACAAGGGATCACTCACTAAAGGAGCAGAAAGCGTTCCATCAACGAATTGGAATTTATTTTTGGATTGTAAAGCCATTTTCATGGCTCTTGACCAGGAGTGGTAGTTAGATCCAGTTAAGGCTTGAGACATTAGAACCAGAGATGGATTCTCATTTGGATGGATGTAATATGAATTGGAAGGATTTTATGTTGCATCGGAAGCTGGAGAAGGAGAACACTCCGCCATGAGAGAGCATTCCAGCCTCTGATACCATAACACAGAAATGAATTCACATGTCGTATGGGACAAATTCCCAGCTGAGCAGAAAGTGCAGAAGAAAGAAGAGAAATGAGAGAGAATATCAAGTCACATGTAACTAATGAAAGAATCCGTACTTTCCATATTCACCTTCTCATTACACGTACACATGTATATAAATACAACTTGTATAGCTTACAACCTTTCTCAACTAACAACTTAACTAGCTAACAAACTAGATGGTTGGGAAACTGACTTGGTTAAAAACTAACATAACTAACTGAACTATACAGTTAACTCAACTGTTCAACGGATACATGATTTGTTAGAAGGCTGTGAGCTCAAGACTTTACTGTCTTCCTTTGTTCTTGGGATTTATTGTCTTCCTTTGCTTTGCTTTGCTTTCGTTGGAACTATTCAATTGTTGCATTGCTTTCTGTATACTCTGATCTTGGGACTTTATTATCTTCCTTAAACTATGACAGAATGTGATGATTTGCTTTGCTTTCTCTCTTTGACTTGCATTTCTCTGATTAATCTTGCTTAAAATAGGAAAGAGTTCGATTGTTGCTTTGCTTTCCTTTCCTTTCATTATTTGGGCACCTTTTATATGGAAGACTTATGCGAGCTGTATATTATGAAATACAAACACATTTGCCTAATAACGATACTTCAAAATTTGCCTTCAATGTTTTATGTTTTTGTTGTCTTCATTTTGCATTTTGGGTTTTTGTTGGCTTTATGTCTGATATACTGCACACACACATATATGTGTGTGTGTACATATAAAGGTGTATGTAACTTTAATGAATGAAAGTGAGAACTGTATTAGGATTAATATATAGTAAACAGATTAGTTATGTAGTTAAGTAATTGAGTGTTGTTGATCAAATGTAACTTGGAACAATGTCGCATTACCTAAGTACTAACTACTATAACTTGGAACAACTATCGCATTAGCTGGGGAGGTTACTCCTAGTGGTTTTGGCTCATTTCACCAACAACACTTAATAGATGGAAATTAGTGGCAGTTTGTGTTAAAGATATCCTTCCAAAATGTTCATCTGGTAGTTTATTTGTTTTGCAATCTTGACTTCGCCTTCTTATCTCTAGGCAAGATTCAGCACTCCAAGAAATAGGTTGGGTGAAAGAGAACCAAGTTCTTTGTCCTAGTCTTAAATACTACTATCCCATCCTCTGATCATAGATATAAAAAATTATCAATGTCCTAATCTTTCTCTTTGTTTTATTCCCATCCCTTTTGTTTTATTTATAGCCTTTTAGTTAATCTTCAGGCGATCCCACCTCTCTTTTTGTATGTTTGTTGTGCACCCCAAATCAAGTTCCCCCATCTTTATTTATTACGAGTATTTATTTATCTGCCACTTGGCTCTTGAGCCTTAATCAAAGTAGGATGAAGCTGAGCAAAAGGAGGAGGAGGATGTTTCAATAGCTTCAGATATTGCTTTGAACCTTGTTATTTCATCTTAAATGCATGCTTGTTTTGGACATTGTTGATTATATATTATATTTTTTGTAATGTAGACATTGTTGAATGTTTTTCTTTAGAGATGTATTGTGTTTTTCTTTGGAACTAGATTTACTTCCGCACGATACGCTGATAGATTTCATTTTATTGTATTTAAAAAAGATATCACATCATAATCACTGTTAATACAATAAATTTACATAACTGACCCCAACATTGTGTCACAATAAAATTAACATTTAATTGTGTAACAAAAAAGTTAACATTTAATAGTAAATCAACAATTATAGACTCTATTACTTAATATCCAAAAGATATGCAATTACATTGAAAGCATTTTGCTTACTACTTGGAATGTAAACATCAAGTTGTATCCCACAAATAAGATTTCCCTATGACCATTTATATTCATTATGATATCTCATGAGCATAGCCTTTCAACAGCTAGATTTCATTAGTAAGAGCAGTTAACGCCCAAAGTTTAGCATCTCCAAAGGAATTTTAAGACCAAACACTTGCCCAATGACAGAGAACCATGAAACCAGATAATGTTCAATCCTGGAACCATTTGTAGTCAAAGACTTGTGACAAAAAAAAAAAGTAGCTTCATCCACTTACTTGTTCCACATGGATGTAATTTGCTCCATGGCTTGTTCAAATATGGATGCTTCTACAAGATATAACATTAAAACCAGTAAAATGTATATATTCTAGGCTTATGAGCAAAACTTGCAGTTGTGCTACGAAAAATTATTGTCCGATTATAATAGTGTTTTGAGCTAAAATAAAAATGTCTTGCCAACTTCCACCTATCTGATTTGATTCCTTGTATGTTACTTTTATGAGCAGTAGGTTGGCTAGTAAAGGTAGGTATTAATCCTATGTGTCGATATACATTTTTACTTATTTGTAATGCACTCAGATTAATAGGGAAAGCTTATTTTGAGTTGAAATCCAAGGGGAGATTGATCTTGATAAAAGCTAGAATCATATAGCAATCTTATAATGCTATACAAGTCCTCCTTGTTGGAAATTGTGCACTAGGGCCAATCATTATACTTTACACATTATTTATTTTAATGAATTTTCTCCATTTAATTATCATAAACTTTGCATGTTTATTATGATTGCATCCATGTGCAAATTATGAATATTGTCCTAAATGTCCTTGGTTAGTTATCTATATGGGAATAAAGATAAAGCAAGACCGGTATGACTTTGATAAGGCATGGAAATATAAGTCAAAGTCATAGGCACTTGTGAGAGTACAAGGTGCTGGATCGACCCGCTATGAGAAAGCTACATGGATTAAGTCATTATCTTATTTCATATGTAACCACGTCACAATGCCCTTCAACCTGAGATCATCATGGATTCCTACATGAGAGTCCCTAAGCTTTGACCTAGTCAAAAGTCACCTTTGACCGGGTGATGATAAAGGCTATGATCGGGCTTAGGGGTTTTCATGTGGAGGAATTTGAGTGATCAAGATGGGATTTGTCCCTCACATTAGTTGAGAGATATTACTGGGCCCCTCGATGAGTAAGTCTGAGAAATGTATGGCCATGCTGTAACGAAAAGGGGTTTTCATTTTTTTGATCAGACTACTCAGGGAACGGGAAAGTAATGGTCAGGAATAGGAGGATGACATCATCCATGCCTCATCCTTGACCGAGATATCACGTGACAAAAGGGACGTGATGTGGTTGCATAAAAGGTTACGTCATGTTAACAATCTCCGTATGATTTGGTTAATCGTAATGTCTTGCTAGAGACCGCTTGCGACTTGTAGGCTTATGGTGAGATTAGCCCACTGCCAACTTTATATGGGCCTACAGGGTCGCACGTAAGAACAGCCCAACATAAACTTTATTTCTAGGGTTTATTCGAATTTTAAATATATGTGTATATATGTTGAAATTCGAAATTGCACAATATTATGTAAATAATATTTGTGCGTGTTAGTTTAATTTATTTAATAAATTAAATAACTAGCATTAGCTTAATTTATAAAGATAAATTAAATCTGTTGACTCATTATTTAGATTAATTTAATGGATATGATTTGATCAGATCAATTTAATCCAAATTTAGATTGCGAAAATTCGAATTTCACATTTTGAATTTCAAATTTCGAATTTCAAGATTAGATCTTGAATATCCTTTTGAAATTTGAATTTCAAGTTAGATCTTGAATATCCTTTTGAAATTTGAATTTCAAGATTAGATCTAGAATATCCTTTTGAAATCTGAATTTCAAGATTAGATCTAGAATATCTTTTGAAATGCGAATTTCAAGATTAGATCTAGAATATCCTTTTGAAATTAAAATTCAAAATTTTCAAGATTCACTACTACAGAGAATACATTTTACGACTGAAATTTGCGTCCGTTTTCTAAAAAAGAGAGTAAAAAGTGAAGGCGGTGGCAATTTTAAAAATAGGCGGAAACCTTTAGGTGCCCTTTATACTAAAAAGGGCGCCATAGGGGCGCCGAACAGCATCCAAATTATTTAGGGCGCCCCTATGGCTTCCTTTTATTGGAAAAGGGCACCGTAGTGGCGACCTATGAAAGGGCGCCCTAGGTGCGCCCTAGGGGCGAGATATGGCGCCCTTTCTCAATGAAAGGGCGCCATAGGGCGTCCCTATTTATTGTCCCCCCGTATCCCACCATGGCATTTTTTACTTGTCCCCATGCATCAGGTGCCCCCACTCGGTCCCCCCAAACCCTTCTTTCTCGATTCA